>CAUYSK010064269.1:0-34738 GCA_963575035.1 Avahi laniger | reverse complement strand
TATGAGAAGGAAACTGAGAATGGCATTCCTTTATCAATGAGAGAATTATTTAATACCCACTGTGGACTAGGTACTGTGAGAAATTGTGTGTATATGTATATATATGTACAAACATGTGTGTGTGTGTGTGGGTGTGTGTGTATCTCATATCATCAGGGAATTTACAATCTAGTTGAGGGAGGAATATAGACACCCAAAAGTTCAAGGAAGGGAGAAATGAAATAACAACACAAGCAACGCCAAAGATGACCAATGAGCACGTGACAGTGTGAGTGTTGGGGGCAGAAGAGGCTGCAAAAGTGTTCAGAGGAGGCTCGGTGCAGGAACAGGGCTTGGGCTGGACTCTGGTGCATGGGCAGGACCGGACAGGTGACATCGTGGGCGGAAGCGGGTGGGGAAGGGCAAGCACGGGCCTGGAGGAGGGAACAGGCAGAGAGTGGCCTGGTGAGGGGACAGACTGGCTATAGCAAAACACCCCCCAACCCCAGAGGCGTAGCAGGGGACCTGCTGGAAATGTCACTTGGAGTCAGAATACGGAGTAGCCTGAATGCAGGACCAGGTAATGGGGAGACACGGAATAATTTTTAAATGGGGCGGGGAGAATTTGGTGGAAGTGGCATCTTCACAGGGCCAGTCTGGGACACACTGCAGGTGGCTTACGCAGGAAGAGATGGAGGTCAGGAAGGCAGGGAACCGCGGCAACGGTGGGCAGCACTGCAGAGCTCCTCTTGGACGCAAGAAGACAACTGAAAGAAAGAAACACCTGGACAGGAATCCATGCGCCTTAGTGAGAGACAGGAGAGGACAGCAGCATTTTACAGAAATTATCGCTCAAGGTTCGCTCCAGACCACTCCAAACACAGCGTGTGTTGTGCGAGCACGTGTGACCACAGGCTCCTGTCACCTATTTTCAGCATCAGTACCAGGACTCTGTCTTATTTCATCCTCCCAGTGTCCCTGTGGAACTGTCCGGGATGCGTGATTACATATATTATATAGCTGAGCAAAGGAAAGTCACTGAGAGATTAAGGAATTACCAAAATGTGATATTTTTCCCAATGGCCAAGCAACAACCCTTGGTCTTCAGAGTCTTAACTCAACAATATTGTTTTTAAAATTATGACGGCAATAATACGCAGTGCCCAGGCCGGGCCCGCAAATGGTGATCGAGCCAAGAGAGTTCTCCCGCCCGGGAGCCCCGCCACTCGATGGTGGTGCTTCATTCTCAACCCTCTTTCTTGTCTCTGGGCTGGTGGAGTGGGGGGTTGAGACACTAATTATGTGTCAAGAACACTGGGCTGCAAGGAGCTGAAGGATAGTGTTGAACTTCCTTTACCATGGTATCAGTCCCATTTTCCTTGTCACTCCGGCCACCAACAACTCGGATAATACGCTGCTTGCTGAGAGATTCAGCTGCAGGGAAGACCCTTCTGTGAAAGCCAATGGTCTCCCCAGTGGCCCAGGAGTTATAAATAGGGAATAAATGTTAAAATAATCCAAAGGTCACTTTGACAAGCCAGGTGCCTGGCCCAAAGCAGCCCAAGTGAAGGTGAATGGTATAATCAGTATAAAGTTGTAAACTGTGAGGAAAGTAGTGGGGGAGGGGAGTGTCAGATATGACATCATCAAATAAATGGGTAAGAATTAAAAAGTGGAAAAGTGGAAAAGAATAACATCTGATAGGAAGAGACTAGCTAATGCAGAGTGAATCACAAGGGGAATGTGAATGAGCAGGAAAAGTCTAATGCTTTGCTGCGTGGCGGGATCACACTTGCTGTGTGTCTTGTGTCTTTTCAGAGTGGTAAGTGTGATGGCACAGTGAGAAACAGTGAGCAAAACAGGTCCTGCAAGCAACCACCTGTGAGATTCAGGAGCAGGATATGTAGATGAAGTGGTGAACCAGAGGGCACAGAGCAGAGCCTATGAAACAACTGCAGAGCCCAGAACTGTGTAGTCCACCACGGGCAAGTCTAGAAGGAGGGCAGGAAGTGAGCTGAGTTGATTTAACAGCAGACTTCGAGCCAATGAGAGGATGTCTGTCCCTCCAAGAATGGTCCCAGCTGGTCCTCTCTGGGTCCCCAAGGAGAAAACGCAAGGAATGGACACACCAACCCCAGATTTGTCTCCCTGGAATCAAAGAATAATTTTCCTCTCTCCTGTTTCCTTAGCCCAGCTGCCTCTGTCTCGCACACCAGGAAGCAGCACATTTCTAGATGGCAGTCTGCTTCACCCACGTTCTTCTGACACCTGATATCCAAAACCCCCAGAATATAGGCAGTGTAAGTGACCCTGAGTGGCCTTTCAGCCCATTCCTCTGCCTCTGGGTGTCTCCACCACAGCAAACGAATTTCTGACTTAGTTGATTTTGCCCCCGGGGCATCACAGCCCATCTAGGGTATACTCTGGCCCAAAAATACCATCATGAAAGACACCCTATGATCACTCTCATAACATCCTTTTAAAGAAAAATTAAAAAATAAAAGGTGTATAAAGAAAAATTTAAAAAAGAAAAAGGAAGATGTTCTGGAAGAAGGTTACAGGATTCCTCACCAGAGTCCATAGTAAAAGCCAGAGGAGCCAGGCTGGCTCCTGGGGCTGCTGGGATCAGAGCTGGGATCTGGACCCTCCTCCTGTCTGTCCCCTCCCTGCCTGCTCCGCCTGGCTGAGGCTGTGGCCAGAGAAAGTGAGGGAACTACGTGGCTCCAGCTCACAACCCAAGAGGCAACGCCCTGTCCCTCCGAGAGGGAGGGATGGTTTGGGATCTGAGTTAAATCAGTAGCTGTGACATCCTGTCTGCTGATGTGCCGTGATCCCTGGAAACTCATCAAGGGTCTGGTCTCTGTAGATAGAAGACTTGGAACCACGGACAAGTCACCTAACCCCTCTGTGGCTCAATTTACTCACCTGTTAAATGGGGTCAGTCACAGTACCTACTTTGTGGAGTGGCTGAGAGGATTAAATAAATTAATATGTGCAAAGTTGACCTGAATAGTGCCTGACACACCTTTAACTATTCGACAGGTACCGACTAGCTTTTAAAATATTGTTTCTTTTTGGTTGTTCCCAAGTCCACATTCACACTCTGAAACTGTCCTGGTGCTGCAATAAATACTACTATTTATTTTATAGTATTGCTGATAAGAGGCCATCGGACTCTTTAATTATGAAATATCCTACTGCTGTGGTCGCCAACACCCAGGCCTCATACTGGTACCAGTCAGTGGCCTGTTAGGGACTGGGTGGCAGAGCTCTGCACACACCTATCCATGTAAAAATTATCTTCCATGAAACTTAGGATGGGGCGCACAGCAAGAGGTCAGGGGGTGAGCGGTGGGTGAATCAGCGAAGCTTCATCTGTATTTGCAGCTGCTCCCCATGGCTCACATCACGGCCTGAGCTCCACACCCCACCCTGTCGGTGGAAATATTGTCTTCCATGAATCCGGTCCCTGGTGCCAAAAAGGCTGGGGACCACTGTCCTACAGGGTTATACAAACATGTGTCTGTTAGACAGAAAGCACAAATTCTGAAACTTGCATGTTATAAGCTACATAAAGACACAAACTTGCTTAGAGACCTTTATAAAATTCTTGAATAAAATAATATATGCATATCAAGGAACTTCTGACAAATGCACCAAAAAAAAAAAAAAAGATTAAAAAAATAATCTTTCACTGTCATTGCCGCCCATGGTCCTTGCTTGAATTTTGTCAGTTTTTTCTTCTAGTCCTTTCTCTGTATTCCGGTGGACATTGTAAGCTAATTATAACTGTTCTGTGTGTCATCATCTCCCGAAACTCTGTCTGCAGAACACCAGTGCTTGAGGATGAAATGGATGTGGGTTGGGCAAAGGACACCAGGGCAGAATAAGTTCGAGAAGGTTAGACCACAGGACTTCTCAGAGCCTTCAGCACTGACGCGCAGTGTGCAGTCCAGACAGGGGCATCTGGTATCAAATACTTTCCAAATATATTTGACGCAGGAGTAGTGCTTCAAAAAACACACTTTGGAAAAATGCAACTCTACAATTTTTTATTCTTCTTATTACAAGCCTTTTTACATTTTTCATAAACTCCCCTCACATCCTTTTAAATCCCTGCATAATAATCTACTCAGAAGGTGTGGCACAGATCATGTAACCATTCCGGCAGGGCTGGGGACTGCAGCCTCAAGGTCATGCACAGCCCTCCAGATCCCCAAGTGCAGCCCCCCAACAAATCCAAACTTCACCCAAAAAATCCCTTTGTTCAAAGGATGTGTTCTGTAAAATTTGGATTCAGTCAAAAGGCCGCACTCAAGGATCGAGAAGGCCACATGTGGCCCCCAGGCCGCAAGTTCCCGACCCAGGCATGATAGGTTAAAAAAAATGGAACTGTGTTTAGGTTTGATTTCTCAGGACAGACTCCCAGAAGGAGAATTACTGGGGCAAAGGGTAAGAACATTTGAAGTTCATGGTTCCTGGTGCCAATTTGTTTTTCATCAGGTCTGTATCCATTTCCACTACCCGGCAGTGTGTGACAGCCCCACGCGCCACTCCCAGAGCCAGGCAAGTGGCCAAAAATGCTAAAAGCGGCTGCTGATGGCCACTTTCACCAGTCGTCATTGGCACCACCTCTGGTGACGGCCTTTGCAGCTGTCGGAGCTGATGCCAACCCCTCTCCCCTCCTCCCCCTGCGTCTCTCCCTTAGCTCCTAAAACACAGGCTCCCAAGTGACTCCACTGGGTGTAGCATCTGAGACAAGCCCACGGAGTAAGGCAACACGAATATCCCCTATCACCCCTCAGGCACGAAAAGAGGTCCTGCTCCCAGCAGAGCACTGGTAAATGTCTAACACGCAGCAATCCAACAGGGAAAGACCCTGATTTGCAGCGTTTGCCGCTTTCCGTGGTGTAAATACTCTCGTCTTCGCTAATTTCAAGCTACGATAACAACCTATTGACATGGAGTCACTGATCTTGGATGTGCGTTGTGTGGACAGAGTCGTGCACAGCAGGCTCTTGTGAGCAGGGGGGCGGCTCCACACACCCCTGCCCACTCGGCAGCCCAGCCGCGGTTGCTGCACTGTCGCATTTCTCTCTTCTCTCCTTCCTGCGTGACTTCCCACCCCACGTGGATTCTGCTCCACGTCTGACCACGTGCTGGACACAGGATCCCAGCAGCCTGTCCGGGAGCTGACGCAGGCCCTGAGCTGCAGTACTGTCTACACTTATCCAGCACCAGGCTTGGGCTTGATCCACTACAGAGGTCCACGGTGTTACCTGCTGAGTTCCCCAGCTCACAGACACCTCAACTCTGTGTCGCCAACGCAGGCCGACCCTGCCATGTGGCCATCCTCCACCCTCCTCCTCTCTGCTCTGGCTACAACATCGGAGACCATGTCCCTGGTGCCCCGCTACCCAGCTCCTTCCTTCCACTCCAACCTGCACCTTACCAAACTCTTGACTTTCTCTCTTGCTCCAGCTTCCCACCCAGTGCTTACCCCATGGATCCGAGACAAACTCAATTTCCATAAGCGTGATCTGACTGGGTGAGATTTTTAAATCATTCTTTCTCTCTAGCTATTCCAGAAACTCCCTTTGCCCACCCCCCATGAACGTGTACCCTACACATAGAGGACCCAATGGTCTCTCAGCCCTGTGAGTGGGCCCTGGTGCTCCATCAGCCCTGCACCCCCAGGACCAGACACTATTCACTGTGTCCTTGACCGGGTGTGGTCAGAGATTCTCGACTTCCAGACTTGAGACCTTCAAACGCCCAAACTGAACTCCTAGTTGGAACATCTGGCTGTGTGTTCCATCCATCTGACTAGGTAACCACGACCGCCTATTCCAGAATTACAATGTGGCATCCCTCTGTCCCCTTGAGGAGTCCCAGCTGCCATCAAGCCATGTCCTGAGGAACGAGTGGAGGCCACCACTCCTCGTCTCAAGAGTCTCAGTGAGAAAACACTCTCCTCCTACAGCACTGTGTTGTCTAGAGTAAGGCTCCTCTCTCCTGCCCGCTTTCTCTTCCTGCAGTCCACACGGACAACCTTATGGTTCTCAGGGTCAGCCTAGGCTAGGAAGAGGAAGCTGGGATTGCAGAAGAAGAGGGCAAAAGTAAAAAATGTAAGAGGAAAAAGAAAAGGAAAAAAAATTATATGCAAAGTGGAAAGGAACCGTGGAAGGTACCAGAGGATGACAGAATGTGTTATCTTCTCCAACGTTCCATTGGGAGTTCCAGACCCCAAAAAGCATAAATGATGTCATTTACCAAAAAAAAACAGAGAAATGAGCAGACCGTTTTTAAGATCATCACCAGGCGGCCCCAGCTAAGAGCACGGTTAACCCCGTGCAGATGTACATGAAACGGTTAACGGCAACACTCCTGAGTGGAAGCAGGGAGGGTGCCGGGCAGTGTCGCAGGGAGCACATGGGTTCCCATGTTTCCCCAAAGGCAGTCTATGCTAAGCTGGGACGCAATCTGGAAGGCGCTCTGCCCCCAAGGTGAGTCAAGCTCAAACACCTTCCCCCCTCCGCAGTGTGGGGCTCTCCTCCGAACGCGGGAGCAGCCGGCGGGGAGTGGGCAGTGGGAACAGAGTCAGGTCATTCACGCAGGAATCCCACATACCGTCAGGCTGGCAGCTGGCATTTGGCTAATCATAGCAGAGGAAGCACCTTCCCCAAGGAGGGTCACGAGCAGATTCTTTACTTTGATAAACGTTGAGGAACTACATAGAGACAGACGACTGTTCATGGTTAGTAATGAGGACTTCAGTACGAGGAACGCAATACTCCAGCCCAAACCACTGGGGACCAAGTCCCGCCCAAGGCACAGGAGAAAGAAAGAAAAATAGCATAACGTGGAAGAAGAAAACTACAGAGTAAATCATAATAAAAACTATCTCCTCCTCCTCACTTCAAACACACATGGTTTGGTTAATTCCTTAATGAGGATGGATTGTAATTAATATCAGAATGACATAGTATAATTATTACATATAATTATGCTTGAGTTAACTGTAAAGTGAATCATATATAGTTTGCATTCTACAGTGTGAGTATTTAATTGGTGTTTTTTGGGGGGAGGTGAGAGGCACTTGATAATATTCTTCAATGGAGAACACCTCCAGGAATATGCGTATGTGTGTGTATATATACATGTCAGATAGATCCCTTTGGCTATTTCATTCATTCAAGACTGTGATGCTCATGACAGCCTAACCAGGCAGTTGCATCTCCTACAGAATTCTGCCTTTACAGATTCATGCCTGCCTGGTAGACCAGCCTGGGAGGAAGCAGCTACACAGGAACACATCAGAGGCTACTGGTTGATCCAGGACCTGACTCAAAAGTAAGGTCACCTCTTGGTGGCCTGGTTGCTGAGTTCTCGTGTGGGCTCTGTAGGCTGTTTCTGAGGGTCCCTGACCTCTCACCTCGACAGGCTGCACGCTCTTGACCTGAGTGTGTGTGTTGTCCCACTTTCTCCATCATGTCCCCTGGGACCAAAAAGCTCTTTCCACTCCCTTCCTAGTTTTCAATGTACAAACCATACACCACCGACGGTCATGAAGGTCAATAAAGGCTGGGTGCGGTGGCTCACAGCTATAATCCCAGCACTTTGGGAGGCCAAGGCAGGAGGATCCTTGAGGCCAGGAGTTCAAGAGCAGCCTGTGCAACGCAGCAAAACCCCCATCTCTACAAAATACAGAAAAATTATCCAGGCATGGTGACGCATACCTGTAGTCCCAGCTATGCGGGAGGCTGAGGCAGGAGAATTGCTCCATCCCAGGAGTCTGAGGTTGCAGTGAGCTATGGTGATGCCACGGCACTCTAGCCCGGGCAACAGAGTGAGACTCTGTCTCAAAAAAAAAGTTCCGTAGAGATTACAGACCTCCAACTGCTCCAAAACACAAACCATATACTGTTAATGAAACTTGGACCTCTATAGGATGTAGTTTTTGTTTTGTGCACATGCGCTCAGGATAGAGAGAGAGAGAGAGAGAGAGAGAGAGAGAGAGAGAGAGAAAGAGAGATCTGGTAGGTGGTCTGCTGGGGAATCCTCGAGGATTTGGGTTGCGGAGAGCCAGCCAAATCGCAGGCGACATTTTCCCTGCTTCCCCGTCTACGTTAACCACACCTTACGTAGGTGCTTCTGGCCTTTGCCATGGGCCTGGAACATCTGCTCCTTCCTCCAAGTATTGTATGCACGCCCGACACCACCCTCCCCTCACCGTCACACCACGGTCCCCGGGGTAGCCACAGAGTCCTTTCCAGGAGCACCAGCCTCTGTCTCAGGTGTGAAGAGTCCTTAAAAGCCATACTAATTAATTCATTTGGGGGAAAACCCTTATTCTCCCTTATTAACTCAGTTTCTCCACACCCTTTCCCTCTTTGCTCTCTGACGCGCTTCTCTCCTTCCTATCCATCTGACTCTTCGTCCGTCCACGGGTCATCAAACCCCAGATCCCGCCTGCCCCTGCCGGGCTCCCTGCAGGATCCGGTCCAGGTGGCCGAGCCCTCCGCTGCCCACCAGTAAGTCAAACAGGGAACCCTGACACCGCCCCTTCCAGACCCATCACCGCTAGAACAAGGTCTAAAGGGTAAAGCCCGGACCTCCTTACCCCTGCAAGGAGTCAAGAGACCTTAGAGAGTCTATGTGGCCACCAGGCCACCATTGTCTCCCCTCCTAGCAGCTCCTGGCACCGCCACAGGCGGCTTCCGAGATCAGGAGATCGGGAGGAGAAAGGGACAGAGTCATTCTTCCTGCCCCCACCCCCAGGCTCGGGTCCCTCAGTCAGCCTTCAAAGGCCACCCTCAGCCAGAGTAAGTGACACTAAAAACAGCGATTCCCCCTCCACCTCCCGCCTCCCCACTGATAATAATGGGCCAAGACACTTTTATTATCATTATTAATTAGCACTTTCAAGCAATGGAATTAAATCAATATGGTGGACTGAAACTAATTTTAACAAGCCATTGAGATCAATCATTGGGACTTTTATCTACATAAATGCCACTAAACTCAGCTCGTTAGTGTAACATTAGCTGGGAAGAAAAAGAAGGGAGACTGGCGGGGTTTTAATTAGGAAGACATAAACCGAGCCACAATTTTTCTTCTTTGATTTGCTTTTAATCTCGTCTGCAAAGCTCTTCTGGTGCTGCCCAGGCTGATTTTTTGAGTCCCAGGCCACTTGGGCAGGAAGGGGAGGGGACGGAGCGGGGAGACGCAAATGCTGCAGACGGCCCCTTCCTGGGTCCCAGCCCGAGATGAGCCATCGTCACCCTGCCGGGTCCCCTGACTCCCAGACCCTCACGGTCAGTGCTGCTGCTGTTCCTTGGTATTTGTTAAGCATTTATTCATTCCTGCATTGTATGAAAATTATTCACGTTTGTTTATTCATTCAATGAACAATAGACGAGCACTTAATATGTGCCAGGCACCCTGTTTGGTGTTCTAAGACAATTAAAATAAAAATGAGCAAGATGTGGTCCTACTGCCCCAAAGAGCCTGCAGCCTGGTCTTAGTCCCACCTAGGCTGACAGCCCTGGAGGGCCAGGACTAGGACTTATCCCTCGTGTGCCCTTCCTGTCTGGCTCTGTGCTCTGCACCTAGAGGGCCCGGTAAATGTCTGGGGTGAGTAGCTAAGAACCCCCTTCTCCACTCAGCATCCTCCTCCCCGTTCCTGAGGTTCCCACACTCTACCCCTGCCTCCCGGACTAAGCTGTGAGCACCTGCAAGGTGGCACTAGACGTGAGCCACCTTTCTGTTCCTGACGTCCGATACCATACCTGACATGAAGCCAGCACCCAATTCACAACAGTGACGAGCATGGGGCCATCTACGTTTCCCAAAGATCTGGATAAAATCCCAACTCAGCATTCGAGGTTCGCCCACGGCACTTGTTCACTATGTCCACCCTTTGTTTCCCAGCACAGTCCCCCATCCTAGCAGTGAGTGTGCGTTCCATTGCCCACGTCCTGGCCCACCCCACTCACTCCACTTCAAGGGGTCTTGCCCTCCCAAATCCTACCCACCCATCCAGACCGACGCAAGCCTGCCCCCTCCACCCCAAAGTAGACTTTCTGAATCACGAATCTCTTCCTGCTTGGCTACACAGGCCTCACCGCAGACTACCTCCTGCTGCTAGCTGTATGCCGCATTCTCACTCTCCTACCGGATTTGGGATAGGAATCTTAGGACGCCATCTCTGGGAGGCAAACCATTCCTCAGTGGAGCAGAGTGTGGGGGTCCAAGTCCAGCTCTGCTGCTTAGTGCATTCATGGCCTTGGGTGAGTCACTCCATCCTGCTACACCTCAGTCTCCTCACCTGTAAAACGGGAACCAACTGTACCTACTAGGACTGTTGGAGAAGTTAAATGTGATAATTCCCATAAAGCACTGTGCCCGGCACTTAGTAGGTCAGTGTGTTTGTCACAACTACCATCATCGCTGTAATTATCACTATTATTGTCAACGTGTGTGCTCTGATTTCACCCCCACCCAGAAAACTATTGATTATAATTTGGCTTCCCTACAAGAAAAAGCCCCACTGATCTGCTAACATGAAGCTCAGTTGCTCATTAGACATGTTTCCCATTACCATTCCATAAACCGACATTCTGGATTGTATCTCCCAGTCTCTTAAGAGTTAGGTTACAGTAAACAAATCCATTAAGTCCAGGTTACCCCTGCGTATACTAGCAATCAGATTTTTGAGGCTGAGGTCCTAGACCTTGGTGACCATACCAAGGTACCACCAACTTGAGGCTCTGTCTACGCAGCCAGAATGGCTTCAGGGGTCCCATGTACTTTAGGGTCATTATTTTACCTCTTTAAGCAAGTTACTCAAAATCTCCAAGCTTGTTTCCTCATCTTTAAAACAGGGAAAGTATAATAACATCTCATCTATTGGGTGCCAATAAGGATTAGTTGAGATAACGAATCGAAAATGTCTTACACAGGTAGGTACTCAACAATTGTGACTCTAAGAGCTATTAAGTATTATACTACATCACCATACTTTGTTCATGCTTACAACGATTTAAACAATACTTTATATTTACAAAGCCCTTTCTTAGGTGTTTTCTTACTCCCCATTGCAACCATTCCCACCTAACAGAAAAGGAAATTAGGAACAAACTAAGTCACTTTCTTGAATGGTGGTTGCCAGAATTTGGGAGCAGGGGATGGGGAGACATTAGCCAAAGGGCACAGAGTTTCAGTTGGATGGCAAGAATAAGTTCTGGAGATCTAGTGTACCACATGGTGACCATAGTTGATAATAATGGACAGTATATTTGAAATTGCTAAGAGAGTAGATCTTAAATGTTCTCACCACAAATCAAAAATGATAACTAGATGAGGTGATGGCTGTTGATGAGCTTGATTGTAGTAATCATTTCACTATGGACACAGATATTAAAGCATCATGTTGTACACCAAAAATATACACAATTTTTATTTGTCAATTTTGCCCCAATAAAGCTGGAAAAACAATACATAAAGTCATTTTGTAAGATCACAGTTTGTAAGTTACAAAGCTAGAACTCAAACCCAGGTCTCCTCTCACAGGCTAGTATTTTCCTTATAAAATATCTGCCTATTCAATAATCAAACAACAACAAAAACCTTACTGTTTTATTTAATTACATTTTAAAACTATTCTGAAATTTTGGCATTGCTCTAGAGTCCCTTCCGCGTCCTGCCATTTGTGGCTGTATTTATCATACTAATAAGCTACCCTGGTTCTCGAAGCCCTGAATCAAAAAACTAATCCACTTGTCCTGTGATGACTGACAAATATGGGCCATGAGTCTGAGATCCGACCAGATTTTCTACATCCTTTGGGCCTTTTTGTTGGGCACCTCGCCCTGGAGGTGACCCGTCACTGCAGCGTCTCCTAACAAACAGGAGAAGCAGGTCATGTGAGGACGGACCAGCCTTGGGCACCAAAGGCAGCACCGGGGGTGCCTGCCATGTCGAAACACCTGCTTGTCTGTTCTTGTGTGGCTGGGCAAGTTCTCAAGCCACAGAAGCTTGGGGAAAAAACAAGTGTACTTCATAGTCACAGATCTGGTAGCCAGCTCTGCTGTGAACTAGCTTAAATTCGACAGTTTCCTTTCAGGAGCGTCTATACTTCCGGATCCTCGGCCCAAAATACGTGGTAGATGTATTTTGCAGTAGAATCCCTAGCACTGGCTGAGCTGTGAGGCCCCCACCTAGCACTACAGAAAGCCGTCCTTATGCTAAGGTCCTTGGGCAGCCCGTCATGGCCTTGCAGTTCCAACTTTAATCTCAGTGCTATATTTTTCCTTAGAAATTGGACATGTCAATTGCCCTCAAGCCTTCTTCTGGAACAAAATTCATCACCGTCCCTGCCCCTCACCATCTTCCTGCCCCACTCCCAAAAAATGTCCCAACCTCCTCATATCTAATAATGACACCACCATCCTCAAGGTCTTCCAGACTCAAGACCCTGCAGTTGTTTTTAAAATTCCTTCACCATAATTCTCGAAATTCAAAGAATACCAGGTATAGTGTAGACTAGGTACTAGGCGCAGACATTGGGCACAGCCCTTCTCATGTCAGGTTTGAAAATCTACAGCAGTTCTCGAATTTGTCTCCCCAATGCTGGAGTCCTCCTTGGTCAGTTCTTCTAAATCGGGGGTCAGCAAATTTTTTTCTAGAAAGGGCAAGATAGTAAATATTTTAGGTTTTGTGTATTACAAATATTAGAGTCTCTGTTGCAACTACTCAACTCGGCTGTTGCAGTGTAAAAGCAGCCATAGACAAATATAAATGAATGAGAGTGGCTGTGTTCTAATAAAACTTTATTTACAAAAACAGGTGGCAGGCTGGATTTTGCCCAGGGGCTGTCATTGCCAACCCCTGTTCTATATTGTTTTCATATTAATCTTCCCTAAACACCATAGTTCCTATAATTTTGTAGCATTATGCAAAAGTGTAATTAGGTCCAGAAATGAGACTCGAACTCCAGTCTTCTATAGCAGACGTTGTTGATATCTTGCCTCATGTTCCTTCACCCACTGCTGAACTTACCCGCAGCCCAGGGGACAGTTCCCTGGAGCACTGACAGCTTTCCACCTGTACCCACCTCGCTCTGCTTCATGGCTGGAAGCTTCTCAGCTTATGTGCAGGACAGGCCAGAAATACGGGGGAATTAACACCCTCAAGAACCATCATCGCCTGTAGGGGATGCAAATCAGTGTTGTTAAAAGAAAAACTTTAGACAAATTAAATTTAACAGAGTTTAATCAAGCAAAGAACAAGAATCAGGCAGCCTCCCAAACAAGAATAGCTTCAGAACAACTCCAATGCTTCCACGTGGTCAGAGGATTTATGGGCAGAAAACGGAAGTGAGGTACAAAAATAGCCGGATTGGTTAAATCTTGGCGTTTGCCTTATTTGAACACGGTTTGAACAGTTGGCACCTGTCAGTGGCCAAAATTCAGTGACTGGTACAAGAGGAGGCTACAGTCTGTTTACACATCCAGTTAGGTTGCAGTTCACTACCTGCCGAGAAACCTGTGGGCCAAAGTTACAATATGTAAGGAGGCAGCTTTAGACTAAACTTAATTTAACAGTGTATATAAATTACACTTCCCCATCCCTTAGGGAAACCATTCTGAGGCACATTCTAGATGGATCCACGGAGGGTCTTAGCAGGGTTGAGAGCCGACTGCCCACAGCGGTGGCCCCACTGACTAAGGTGTCTTCATTAGCTTCTCCCCTCCCGCTGCTGTGACATTATCCCAGGCACTTCCCGGGATACGTGTCTCAGGCTCTGAATCCACAGTAACTGAACTGAGATCTCTTCTGACTCCTAGCCCAGGACTTTTCTTTCTTTTAACTCCCTCCAAAGAGTCTGCAGTGGCACTTTTACTTTTGACAATATAGCAGGCTAAACATTCTGAAAAATATCTTCTGACCCTAACACTTAGGTACTGGATAAATCACACAAACAAACTTTTAAATGAATTTCTGCGTTTTTAAGGAAATAAGGGATGTCTACAAGGGCCACATACTTACATATGAACACAAACAAATAAAGAGTGAGCTGAAACAAGAGTGGGAAGTGAAGCCCTGGGGAGAAATGTCAAAAACTTGGAGCTTTAGAGATTAATGTGGATTTGATGTGAATGGGAAATGGGAGGCCAGACTTTGGCCTCATGCATGGTTAAGGAGCTAAACTTACCAAGACTTCCACATAAATCTACAGCCTCAGGGAAAGGGCAGGCCAAAGAAAAAAGACAGCCTTCTAACAAAGGAAAACCGTCTGTGTGGTCGCTCTAAGGTGAAAATACACATATATATTTCTCCCTAGAATGTGAGGTCTAGATCTGTTCTCACTGGGGGGTCAGGAGTTTGAGTTCATACTACCCACAGGTGAGGAAATGCCAAGCTGAGAAATTAAATTAAAGTCAACCTAGCTTGATAGGGCTCCCAGTTCAAAACAGAAGCAGATACAAACCTTTCTGGGAGGAAAAAAAAGTCCTCAACTCAGATCCCACAGATTATGTCCAAGCAAACAAGAGCTCAAATAAAACATCAGCGAATGCAAAAAGAAACAAGCTGACATAAACTGGCATCAGCAGAAATTACAAACAACAAATTTATGCACCTCCAACAAATTTAAATGTTGGATTACCAGAGAGTGAATATAATTAATTGTGAAATCTTTAAAGGAAAGTGATAAAACTGGGAAAATGAACATAGGGCAAGAGAGTATCAAAAGATGGCAAGGTAAATTTTTTTTAATTGAAGTGATAAAGACAATCATTGAAATTAAAAATGCAAAGGAAAGGTTTAATATAAAATTAGACACCCCTGAAGAATAAATTAGTGAAATGGAAGACAGCTGATGAATTGTGCAGAACTCAGAATAGGGAGGCAGGTGGTGCAAACGGAAATAATGGTAAGGTAAAGAAACATGACGGATAGATCTAGAAGGTCTAACATATGTAATTGAAGTTACGGAAATAGTGAAAGGGAGTGAGGCAATATGTAAAGGATTAAAGACTAAAAACTTTCCAAAATTTTTGAAAGACATAAATCCATACATAAAGGAAACACAACTATATGAAGTAGTATAAATAAAATAAAACACATACCTATAAACCTTGTAGCAAAACTGCAGAACAGCAAAGACAATAAAAATATCTTTTTAAACACCCAAAAGAAAAGACTGATCACCAAAAATAAAAACACAAGAGAGAAGTTGATTAATGGATACAAATATATGCTTTGAAAGAAGAAATAAGACCTCATGTTAGATAGATCAGTAGAGTGACCATAGTTTATGACAATATATTGTATAACTCAAAATAGTTAGAAGAAAAGAATTCAATTGGTTCTAGCATAAATAGAAGACATATATTAAAGGTGATGGATATTCCAAGTATACTGATTTGATCTTTACAAATTATAGGAATGTATTAAATTATTTCATGTGCCCTGAAACTATATACATCTATTGCTCATCAATTAAAAAAAGAATAAAGGTATGGTAATCACTGTTACTTGTTCTTCATTTAGAAAACTGTGTCACATGCAGCCTACTGAGAGCATGTTGACTGAATATTGAGTCATATTGATGGGAATATCTATGATTTCTTGGTATAGGCATGATGGGAGTTGTAAATAAATAACTGGCACTGGCTAAAAAAAAAGAAAAAGAAAAAAGAAATCAACAATTAGACTAACAACGGACTTCTCACTTGTGACAATGGAAGTGAAAATATAATGGAATAACATCTTCAATATGCTGGGGAAAAAATAACTGTCAATCTTGGACAGCATATCCAGGAAAACCATGTTTCAAGTTCGTTTCAGTAAAAAATAATGAAATAGTTTACTGCAAAGATATCCTCACTAGAGGACTGACTTTAAGAAGTAAAATAATCCCAGAAATAAGGTCTTTAATGTAGGAAGGAATTGTGAGCAATGAAAATGATAACAGAAATATAAATCTAAACAAATATTGACTACATAAAACAAAAGTCATAGTATCTATTTTGTGTGTTTAAAAACAAAAACTAAAATAGCTGGGCAATGTTGAAAGGAGTGGGCT
Source organism: Avahi laniger (assembly GCA_963575035.1). Taxonomy (NCBI): domain Eukaryota; kingdom Metazoa; phylum Chordata; class Mammalia; order Primates; family Indriidae; genus Avahi; species Avahi laniger. Next base: position 18,666 of record CAUYSK010064269.1, on the reverse strand, counting down.
TGGTGGGAAATTCCAAGACCCTTGCACTTGAGGCAAGTGGAATTAAGATACTGATATATTTTAGACTGTTTAAGTGCTCAAAATAAAATTTAAACATTTATCTTTAAATAAATATCAATGGAGCTAATAATTTTCAAACCATTAGAGGAAAAACAAAATTAACAACAAACAACCCCAAAGAAGGCAAGAAAGGAGGGGAAGAAAAGAAATATAGAAAAAGCAAGATTAATAGCCCAAAATAACAAGGTAGAAATTAGTCCAAATATGTAGATAATTTAAAATCCTATGAAACTTAATATATACATGTAGTAAAATTAAACCCACAGGCAAGGGAATAATGAATATAAAATTCAGAATAATGATCACTCTTGGGAAAGAGGGAAAGTTTATGGAAGGGGAACACAGAAGGACTTCAAAGGTATTGGTTAAATTCTAATTATTAAGTGGAATAGAGGGGACAGGTATGTTTGTTTTATTCTTTATGTGTTATATTTTCACATATGTATTTCATATAAATGAAAGATTTCATTAGAAGGTCTTAACTTTTAAAAACGATCTACAGTGGCTCCATAGTGCCCTATTAAGTTTAAACTCATAGGTCTGGCATTTTAAGGCCCTCCCACACCTGGGCACAGATTCTGGCTCACTGCTGCCCAACACAGATGCCAGACGCCTTGCTCCAGGGGGGATTTCCTATTTCCATCCCTCTGCTCTGCATTGCCACTACCAGACTCATTCAGGTTTCCAAGATTTTTTTTATTCTTCACCCCTCACCTTTCCCTTTATCTACACTGCAAACTCTATAGTTCCTAGAAGAAAAGTAAATAAATAAAATATTATCTCCAACGTGAAGACTTTCTGAGTTAACCTCAGGACACACAGGTGTGTCTCAGTGATGTGAGATACTCCCAGGACTGGTGAAATCAGTGTGCCACACACTCTTGGTGCTCAGTGCAAGGGGAGAGGGGAGTCTTGTCTCTCAATTAGCCAGTAAGCTCCCTGAGAGCACAGACAGAGTCTAATGCTTCTCTTTGTCTCTTACTACCTCTTAGCCAGCACTGAAGTCATAAAAGGCCCGAAATCCACATCCACTAAAGAAAGGGTGGCATGAGAACAATTTATTCTCATGGGACATACTCTGTTTTAGAATCTGAAAAATGTTTATGGCCTTGATCTTGTGTCTTTCATTTGCAACCTTCCCCATATACCTTTCCCACTTAAACCACTTTTCTCCTTAAACCTGTTCAGATTGGTTTCTGTTACTTTTTAGCCCAACAATCCTCATTAAGAAAGGCATGTCCAAGACTCAAGGAAGCTCAAATTCAAACCTCAACAATTACAAATTACCACACACCATGAACTTTCAAAATTGCTCCCAAACAATAAATCTGTGAATGCCAATGGTGTACTGAATTGAATTAGGTTCACAACTAGGTGTCTACATTGTCAAAACTTGAATCTACGTTTCTTGACAATCCATCAGCCTTCTCACTCCCCCAAGTGTTCACTGATGCTGCTTTATAGAGGTTATGAGGTTCCTTTCTCTTCTGAAACCTCATAAAGAGGTGCCTGGTAAGATAGCAAGAGTTTACACAGAACATGGTAAGAAGAATCTTTTCTCTTCCACCAAATTAGTGGAAGCTGAAAAGGGAATGGTGAATGCGAGCTGGAAGTGGAGGAGAATCTACAAATCCTTATCATTGCCCAGTCCAAGAAGAAAAGTAAGAATCACCCTCTGCTAACTATAGATGTCCTTATTAGTCCTACTGACCAGTTCATTGACTAAGCAGTACCTTTGCCAATAGATAGCTGGGAACTGTGGCGTCATTATTCATTCATTAAGAAAATATTTACTGACTATCTACTTTGTGTCAGGCATTGTCCTGGGTCCTAGGGACCCATTAGTGAACAAAACAGGTTAAATATCTGTCCTCATGCGGCTTTCATTCTAGTAAAGAGAGACCTGACAATGAAGTGAACAGGTCAAATGTGTTTTACATCAAATGTTGATACACACTATGGAGAAGAATACAGAGGAAAGGACATTAGCAGTGTTAGGTCAGGGCGAACATCTCAGGGTGGACAAAGAAGGTTTCCCTGAGAAGGCAACATCGGAACATAGGCACACAGGAATAAGGAAAGAATGAGAGAAAAAATAAATAATGAACGCAAAGCAAGTTTCCAGTAGCTCCTGCATGGTCTCCCCGACTTGATTCCTTGGGCTTTTCCTTAAACCAGGAAGATGACAAAAACAGAGTTGGCAAGACTCTTCTCCAAGGTGATGAAGTCACAGGACTGGCAGGACATGGCATTTGCAAGCCGGAGTGGTAGCTAGCAAGTCCTGCCTCTCCACAGTAAACCTCAACGGCCAGGACTTCCCACTTTCATAGTAGACTGGTAAATTGCTTTGATTGTTTCTCTCTCATACAGATATCATGACAGGAAGAGAGAAAGAGAACTGTTTTTAACAGAATATCTGACAACAAGACACTCCCTCACTACTTTTGGAACCTTGGAGACAAACTGTTAAAATTTCTGTGATTTCACCAAATTACTTATGGGATGAATCTATCAAGGCCAAAGAAATGGGTTGGAAAGTTAGGGAAAGAGCTATTTGAAGATAAGCAGTACAAAACTCTTCTACTACAAAAAAAGGTAACGATAATAGTCCCATCAATTAGCTAACCATTCTCAGAGATTAATCTGCTTCTGGATCTCAGCCAGGTCCCTGTGATGCCATTGGGAAGGATTAAAACACCAATATGACTGTGACAATTCACCTCTCACCCATCCTCTGAATCATCATGGGCCTCCTCTTATATTTTCTATAGATAAAGCACAGGCTTTGGGGGTCAGACTCAAGTTTAAATCCCAGCTCTGAATTTTATAAGAACTTGCTTTTTGGATTAATTTTCTTCTTTTCTTTCTCTTCACTCACAATCTCCCCACTTCCCATATATTCTCAGGGAAATATCTGGTTTTCTTGACTATATTATTCTATTAGCTACTGCATGAGACCTCCTAGGGGGAGAAAATGCACTGTTTTCTAAGTGTTTTCTGTTTCTCTGGCTAGCCTTTCTTTACACAGCTTTTAAAACCCAAGAAATTTGGCTCTGGCTCAACTTGCATACCATGTTCAGCAAAACCAGAAAAGACTCAATTTTTCTACTTCAATATCCTAGCTAATGACTTCCATTCTCAATGCCATCTCAAGGTCTGAGACGCATGTGGAGCTCCAGCCACCACATCTGTGTTGTAGGCCAGGAGGAGAAAAGGCAGAAAGACAAGAAAAGCCACTCCAAGCTGAGCCTGCCAGGAAGTCCCACATAAAACTCCCACTTACATCTCACTGGCTAGAACTTAATTACAAAGGCACACATTGCTGCGAGAGAGTCAGCAAATGTGCCTTGTTAAAAAATGAAGAGCTATTTTTCAAGAAGAAGGGGAGAATAGATGTTGGGGTGGGCCACCAATGGTCTCTACCAAAATATTATAACAAAGAGTGGAATGCTACCATAGGCAGACATGGGCATGGGAGGTCACCCAGATGTGGACTCCACACAGCACAAGGCCCTCATCCACTCTCGCTGTCATGCTTTTGCACCTTTGCCCATGATCACCACCTGCCTGGAGGCTCTTCTGCCCTTATTTACCTAACTCTACCCTGTCTTTGAGACACAACTAATAGGAAACCTCCAGAAGATCTTCCTTTTCCAGCCCCCACTTCCCCACCCCTCAAATCTCTCTGTTTTTCCCTATTGTAGCACTTTTCACACTCCTGATAATTAGGTCTTTACTGATTTACCAGAATAAGAATACATCCTTGTGCTCTACTAAGTGCTAGTCATTTGTTTATTCCTGTTATTTCTCTTTTTTCCCCCTTTGTCTTCCTCACTCTCCATTTTCCATATTTCTTTCTTTCACTCCCTGGCCTGTTCCCTGGGCTTGCCAGGGGTATTCAAGGTAGGTCACCTTGAGTTCCACTGATGGTCAATAAGATCATAGAGAGTCCTGATCTTGAATCTACTATACTAAAGCTTCAAAACCAGAAATAGGTCACTAATGGGCCTGAAAAGTCAATACAGATCCCAAGCTGTCTTAACTTACTCTTAGGAAATAGGTTATGCTCTAGGACAATCAGTCCAAACTATGCCATTTCAATGTCCTTGACCCTAAGAAATGACAGAGATCCCCATATGGAACACCATGACAAAAGAGGGTGGTAAGGCACAAAAAAACTCAGCACCCTTTTCAGGGTATGTGTCAATTTTATGTGAGTGGTGTGAGTTTTCATGTTACATTGAAGACAAGCAGTAACTAGCTAATTACTTAACTGGCCTTCAAGACCACATCCCCATGGTTTGGGCAGATCATGCAAGAATTGGAGAAACCTCAGTCAGGAAAGAGCAGTTGAGATGCAGTTCTCCCTTCCATAAGCCCTTCTGTGCCCAAAGGTCCCTGTTTTTCACTAGGCTTCATGTCTTGGATGTGGGCTATGGTGGGGGTCGGGGCAGAAGTTGTAAGTGTGTGGATGAGCTGTCTAGGTGACGGGAGTCAGCTGCAAACAATCCATGAAGAAAGGCCAAGGAACATGAGCAAGAAATTCCCTGAAAGCAAGGCCTGAAGCCACAGAGGGCAAACCATTTGTCACCAAGCAAATTAACAAATTTCATATAAATTTCTAGATTTATCTCTCTTTTATTATCCCCTGTTCTTTAGTAAAGATATATTTAAAAATTAAATATAAAGATAAGTATTTAAATACTTATCTTCATGGGTTACACAGTACAAAGGGAGAGGTCTCAGGTCAGTATTTGGCCCAGGAGTTGAAGAGGAAATAGTTTCTTTTTCTTCTTCCCATCCTTCCTAGTCAAAGAGTAGCTGAAATTATAATTGCCAATGAAACAAGAAGAATTTATGTTTCCTAATAAAAAGTGAGATTCTAAGTATAAAAAAATGACAAAATTCCCTATCAAAGAACTAATTACAGTACAATGGAAAACACCTAATATTTTGAGTAAGAAACCTAGGTTTGAAGTCCTGTTCTACCGCATACTGAGTGACCCGAAAGCAGTCACTGAACCTTCCTGAGCTTCAGTTTCCATGGCTATAAATGAAAGATCATAAAATCTACTTCATAGTAATGTCATAAGATTGAATGAGATTTTTGTGGAGGGAGACAAGGTAACTGACCAGAGACACCAGCTGCCAGATTGTCTCAGAAAGAAGGAAAAGTTTTAGATGAAAAAGAAGAAAACAAACAATCACAGATAGGGTATAATTCCAAGGGGAAAGTGCCAGAACCTACAAGTGATTGCATGGGAAGAAGTCATGGAGCAGAACAAGAAGGAGCAAGATATCAGCAGAGGACAACCCTCAAGAGGCTTGGAGTCCCGTGAAAAGGGTAGTTCAGAGGGGTTGTTTATCCCTCCCCCACATCTCTGGCAGTCAGCAGGCTCCTGAGCTGCTGGAGAGCCTTTCTACCCTCACGAGGCCAAAGCTACTGCTGCCAGTGAACTGGGATCTTCTTGAAGACAAAGCACCAGGCTGCCAGGCCCCTTGGGGCACTTCCCATCACAACAGACCCAAGCCACAGCAGGTGCCATATTGCTGCTCTGCCCACCATGCACCTCTGTCTTCCCCAAGTTCTTCAGCCCCTCAGGTTTTATCTTGTCCATTCCCACACAAACATTTTCCAACTCCAGACTGCAGGAGCCGCAGGGGTCAGTGGGTTCCAGGGGATCTGCGTGATCCCAGAGCTTGGACATTCCAGATGGGCTGCCTTCCAGAGAGAGGGACAGAGATGATCAGAGTGCTAGCTGTCCTCCATCAGACTCTTTTCCTACACTTCCCCTCCCCTACCTGTGGCTGCCAAGAGAGACAATTGAGCTGGGGCTCTCAAGAGTGGCTGTTTCCCCTGTAGGTATGCCCAGCACTCCAGGGCTTCCACAGAGAATGGGGCTCAAACTTTTCCTCTTAAAGACCTGCTAAGGACTAAGAGGTGCTCAGACTGTGAGTTCCCTGCTGACCAGTCCTCCCCGGTGCTATCACCTGGCTGCTCCATCAGAACAGGGCACATCTCTGAACATCAAACCTGCTTGAGCATCCCATAAGCAACTCAGGATCAGCCCGCTTCTCCCTGGCACAGTCAGGGATTGATTTTCGGGGCCCAGGGACAGGTCTGCAGGACCACATTCCATACCCTCAGAACTCATTCATGTTGCTTGGGGTCATGGAGGGGAGATGTTTGAACTAATCTCGGGAGGCAAGGGAGCTCACGTGGGCAGGACTGAAAAGAGAGTGCAGTGTGGGTCCCAGGCACAGAGCACTTGTGGAGCACCCTCCCCCCACAGGAAGAACATGCTCTCAGCCCAAGCAGGATCCTGGAAAGGGAAGCTCCCAGACTGCAGTGCCATCATGGTAGAGCTCAGCTAGTTTGAGCTCCTGCCTGCTGGCAGACGCTGGAGAGAGAGCATGAAGCAGAGGAGAGGGGAAGAAGAGTGAAAGCTGCTCCTGACAGCCAGATTGTGAATCCCAGATAGCCCTGCCTCCACAAGCAGACTTTCTAGCTGGGTGGAGGCACCTCAGCCCCTCCCTGACAACTTTCCCCAGAAGCTGGGAGCAGACCTTTGACCCCTGCCAAAACAGCTACCTTACCAGATTTTGTGGAGCTTGAAGGCAGTCTCACCCACTGCAGCCCCTTCCAGCCTCACTCCCCCACCCACCTCTGCTGAGGTGAAGAATAAGGACTCAGCTGGAAGTTCCAGGGCCCTACCCACCACCTGGGCCATTTGATTGCTTCTTCTAAGGGGCTAGAGCTTATCACAGGTCCAAAAAAACAACACTGAAGCTTGTTCCTTCCAGCAAACACCACCTACTGACAGGGAGGTCAATTTGCACAGCACATTACAGTATTTGCTGATTCAATTATATAGGGTGTGGTTGATTCTTACCCACAAGCACCACCTACTGTCTCAGAGATTAAACTGGGCAAGCCAACACAATTCACACTGCTAAAAAGACCACAGGCCTGGGGAAAGAAATAGGATTTCAAAGACCTCTGTCCTTTTCATCAAAAAAAGACAGGGATTCTGGCCACACACACAGCTCACCAATGCTACAGCCTGCAAACAACTAAGAACTGAGAAAACCACCACACTAAGGATATCTATAACCAAGGCATCCAGCCAGAACCTAGATCTACATCAAAGCACCCATAAGCAAAGCCAAAAGCTCTTACCCAACATATGCTACAGACACACCTTTGGGGTGATGGGGGTGGAAGCCACATCTAAACAAAACCCAAAGATAAGAAGTGACAGCTGCCCCAGATGAGAAGGAATTAGCAAAAGAACCCCAGAAGCATGAAAAATCAGAGCAAAAAGACATCCTCAAAAGGGAATACCAGCTCTTTAGCAATGGATACAAACTGAAATGAAAATATTGAAATGACAGATAAAGAAATTGCAAATATGGATTGTAAGAAAGCTCAATGAAATCCAAGAGAAAATGGAAAACCAAAGAAATCAGAAAACTAATCAGGAAATGAATGAAAAATTTACTAAAGAGATTGATATATTTAAAAAATATAATAGAACCTCTAAAAATGCAAAATTCACTTAAGAAAATACAAAACACAGTGAAAAGTCTTAAGAATAGATTAGACCAGGCAGAAGAATCTCAGAGCTTGAAGATACCTCTTTAAAATTAACTCAATCAGTCAAAAATGATGAAAAGAGAATTAAGAGGAACAAACAGCCTATAAGAAATATGGGATTATGTAAAACTGCCAAGTATAAGAATCATAGGCATCCCTGAGGGCACAGAAAAAAACACACAAGTGCTGGAAAACCTATTTGAGGAAATAATTGAGGAAAACTTCCCTGGTCTTGCTAGAGATTTAGAAATTCAGGTACAAGAAGCTCAACGAATACCTGGGAGATTCATTGCAAAGAGGCAATCACCAAGACACAGTCATAAGACTGGCCAAAGTCAACACAAAAGAGGATTCCTGTGACCTTTGAGGAGAAAACATCAAGTAATTTACAAAGCAAAATCCATCAGGCTAACTGTAGACTTCTCAACTGAGACTTCATAAGCCAGGAGGGATTGGGGCCTCATCTTCAGTCCTGTTAAACAGAAAAACTACCAGCTTGGAATTTTGTATCCTTCAAAACTAAGTTTCATATAAGAAGGAGAAATAAAGACTTTTCCAGACAAGCAAACACTGAGGGAATTTGTCAAGACAAGAAATGCCCTGCAGGAAATATTCAGAACTGCATTATACATGGATCAGCACAATAAACACCCACCAGTGTAAACCCACCCAAAAGCTAAAGCTCAGAGCTCATATAAAACAATAGCACAAGAGGTAAAACAAAGCAATAAGGTACTACCCAAGAGGATGAACAGAAGAGCATCAGTTCTATCAATCAAGGTGAATGGCCTGAATGCCTTACTCAAGAGACATAGGCTGGCTGTCTCAAGAAAATATACCTAATCCACAAGGACTCATACTGACTCAAGGTAAAGGGATAGAAAAAAACATTGCATGAAAATGGAAGCCAAAAGAAAGCAGGTGTAGCCATTGTCATTTCAGATAAAATCAACTTTAAATCAACAACAGTAAAGAAAGACAAAGATGGTCATTATATTACGGTAAAGGGAGCAATTCCACAAGAAGACATAATAATCCTAAATATTTATACACATAACACAGGAATACCCAGATTCATAAAGAAACCCTACTAAATCTAAGCAAAGAGATAAACAGCAGCATTGTAATTTCTGGGGACTTCAACACCCCACTGACAGAACTTAGACAAATCATCCAAGCAGAAAATAAAGAAAGAAATACTGGACTTAAATAGGACTCTAGAACAAATGGGCCTCATAGACATTTAAAGAACATTTTACCTAAAAACTCTGAATATACATTCTTTGCATCAGCACGTAGAACATTCTCCAAGATTTATCATATCTTAGGTCACAAAATATATCTGAACAAATTTTTAAAAAATAAAAATCATACCATGTGTCTTCTCAGAACACAGTGGAATAAAACTCCAAGAGAAACACCCAATTCCACACAAAGGCATGGAAATTAAACAACCTGCAGCTGAACAACTACTGGGTCAATAATGAAATTAAGATGGAAATCAAAAGATTCCTTGAACTGAACAACAAAGGGGACACAAGCTATCAAAATCTATGGGATTCAGCAAAAGCAGTCCTAAGTGGAAAATTTATTGCCTTAAATGTCTACATCAAAAATATAAAAAGATCACAAATAGACAATCTAATGACATGACTCAAGAAACTAGAAAAGGAAGAGCAAACCAAATCTGATGCTAGCAGAAGAAAAGAAATAACTAAGATCAGAGTGGAACTAAATGAAACAGAAAAAAAAAATACAAGGATCAATGAAACAAAAAGTTAGTTCTTTGAAAATATAAATAAAATTGATAGTCCTCTTGCTAGAGTAAGTAGGAATAGAGGAGAAAGGATCCAAATAAGCTGAATGATAAATGAAAAGGAGACATAACAACTGATATTACAGAAATACAAAATAACATCTGTGAATACTATGAAAATCTCTACACACATAAACTTGAAAACACAGAGAAAATGGACAAATTCCTGGAAATACACACCTCTCGAGACTCAATCAGGAAGTAATAGAATTCCTGAACAGACAAATAATGAAAAATGAGATTGAAGCAGTAATAAAAAAGCTTCCAAAAAAAAAAGCCACAGACCAGATAGAATCACAGCTAAATTTTATCAGATCTGCAAAGAAGAGCTGGTACCCATACTGCAAAAATTATTCCATAACAACGAGAGGGAAGGAATCCTCCCCAACTCATTCTATGAAGGCAGTATCACCTTTATACCAAAGCCAGAAAAGAACATAACAAAACAAGAAAATTATAGACCAATATCCCTCATGAATATAGATGCAAAAATCCCCAATAAAATACTAGCAAAATGCATTCAACAGTACATCCAAAAAATAATCCACCATGACCAAGTAGGCTTCATTCCAGGGATGTAAGGATAGTTCGACATACATAAATCAATAAATGTGATTCCCCAAGTAAATAGAAGCAAAAACAAAGACCATATGATCATCTTAATAGATGAAGAAAAAACATTTGATGAAATTCAGCACCCTTTCATAATAAAAACACTCAACAAACTAGGCCTAGAAGAAACATATCTCAAAATTATAAAAGCCATGTACGACAAACCCACAGTCAGCATCATACTGAATGGGGAAAAGTTGAAATCATTCCCATTAAGAACTGAAACAATACAAGGTGCCCACTGTCACCACTTCTATTTAACATAATTTTAGAAGTACTAGCCAGAGAAATCAGGCAAGCAAAAGACATAAAGGGTATCCAAATTGGGAAAGAGGAGATCAAACTATTGTTTTTTCCTGATGACATGATCTTATATCTAGAAAACCCCAAAGACTCCAACAAGAAACTCCTGGAATTGATAAATAAATTCAGCAAAGTCTCAGGTTACAAAATCAATGTACACAAATCAGTAGCATTCCTATATATCAACAACAGTCAAGCTAAGAGTCAAATCAAAGACTCAATACCATTCAGAAGAGCCACAAAGAAAATAAAATACTTAGGAATATACTTAACCAAGGAAGTGAAAGAGCTCTACAAAGAGAACTAAGAAACACTGCGGAAAGAAATCGCAGATGACACAAAGAAATGGGAAAATATATCATGCTCATGGATCAGTAGAATTGACATTGTTAGAATGTCCATACTACCCAAGGTAATTTACAGATTCAATGCAATCCCTATCAAAATATCACCATAGAAAAAATAATTCTACACTTTGTTTTGAACCAGAAGAGAGCCTGAATAGCCAAAGCAATCTTAAGCAAAAAGAACAAATCTGGAGGCATCATATTTCTAGACTTCAAACTATACTACAAGGCTGTAGTAACCAAAACAACATGGTACTGGCACAAAAATAGAAACACAGACCAATGGAACAGAACAGAAAACTCAGACATAAAGCCATCCACATACAGCCAGTTTATCTTTGACAAAGCAGACAACCATACGCACTGGGGAAAAGAACCCCTATTCAATAAATAATGCTGAGAAAATTGAGTTGCCACATGCAGAATAATAAAACAGAATCCATATCTACCACCATTCACAAAAATTAATCCAAGATGGGCAAAAAACTTAAATTTAAAGCATGGAACCATAAGAATTCTAGAAGGTAATGTTGAAAAAAATCTTCCAGACATTAGCCAAGGCAAATAATTTATGACTAAGACCCCAATGGCAATCACAGCAACAACTAAAATAAATAAATGGGACTGGATTAAGTTTAAAAACTTCTGCACAGCTAAAGAAATAATCAACAGACCAAATAGACAACCTACAGAATGGGAGAAAATATTTGCAGACTATATATCCGATAAAGGGCTAATAACCAGAATATACAAAGAACTAACGCAAGTCAGAAAGAAAAAAACAACCAACTCCCTTAAAAAACGGGCAAAAGACACAAACAGAAGCTTTTCAAAAGAAAATAGCCAAACAGCCAATAAACATATGCAAAAAATGTTCAACATCACTAATCATCAGGGAAATGCAAATTAAAACCACAATTAAATATTACTTACCCCAGTAAGAATGGCTTTTATTAAAAAGCCCAAAAACAATAGATGCTGGCATGGATGTATAGGTAAAGGAATGCTCATACACTGTTGGTGGGACTGCAAATTAGTATAACCTAATTTTCCTCTATGGAAAACAATATGGAGACTCCTCAAAAAACTAAAAGTGGATCCACCATACAATCCAGCAACCCCACTACTGGATATTTACCCAAAGGAAAAAAAGAAATTTTATCAAAAAGGCACCTGCAAGTGAATGTTTATTGTAGCACAATTCACAATTGCGAAGATGTAAAATCAACCCAAGCACCCATCAATTCATGGGTGGATTAACAAAATGCAGTATATGTATACTATGGAATACTACATAGCCATAAAGAAGGATGAATTAAGGCCTTTTGCAACAATTCAAATGGAACTAGAGACCATTATCCTAAGTGAAGTATCTAAAGAATGGAAAAACAAACACCACATGTACTCGCTATTAAATTGGAACTAACCGATGAGCACACATGCGCACAGAGGGAAGTAAAACTCAGTGGAAATCAAGTAGGGGGTTGGAGCAGAGGGTGGGCAAAAACCTACCTAACAGGCACAATAAACGCTATCTGGGTGATGGGCACACTTGTAACCCTGACTCAAGCATAACAAAAACTATCCAGGTAAACAAAAACATTTGTACCCCCATAATATTTTGAAATAATAATTTAAAATACATTTTTAAAAGATTGATATTTTAAAATCATTTTAACAGTATGTCTCATATCAGAGTAGATACCAGTAGATACCAATAAATGCTTTTTTGAACTTGACTCAGATCCCAGAAAGCAAATACCAGAGAAAAGACACATATTCTTTTCCCATAGCTACATATTTTCCCTCTATCTAAAACATCAGTCTCTTTTCCATTCACCCTGAAAGTTAGTTTACTCCTAAATGCTTCAAGATATTGATATGATTCACAAAATTACTGCCAATAAATTCGTATTGAATACCTAATGCACCTAATGCTAAAGCATTCTCCCAAGCAGTTGGTGGGGCTGTGGTTAGGAAGAATAGTCAGCTACGTAAGATTTAGTATCCTCTGGAGTTTCAAGTTTATTCGGAGAGATGAGACTAAACCACTGGAGATGGCAGCAAACGACAGCCTTTGTTCCAGGGGTCAGGGAGCAGATGTAGGGATTCCGCAGTTGCTGAATACGTTTGTCATTTCTATGCTCAGGAGCTGGGCAAACATGGACCAACCAAGCCCTCTAGGAGACGGCTGTGCCAAAACTTCATTTGTCACCTGATCACCAGAAGTTCCCATCTGACTAGTGGATCACAGCGGCACTTGGGGTCCCTAATGATAATTCAGAGCCAGTTTAGTATCTAGTAAATCCCTGCAATGTCTCCAAATTTTCTTTTCCCCAGTGCACAGTAACCCTAGTAAATGGCTAAAGGCACCTTTGGGGCGGACTTGGAGGAATATTTACAGAATATAATCATAGCAGTGCTGCATGTTCTTCTCCCAGGGGGCAGCTGCCCGTCAATCAAGGGCATCAGGGTCTGTGATCTGGCCCAGGCCTGGGCACTAGTTAGAAGGTAAAGACGCTCCACAGTGCCCAGTCAAACTAAGTTCCTGGCTGTCAGACCTGGAGTATTTCTGTCATGTAGGAGGAGGAATATTTAATGAGCTGTCTATCTCTTTCATGCCTAAGAACGTAGTGATCAATTAGGCACCACCAAAGGTCCCCGGTCATTCTGTTTACCCCTTTGTCCTTGCTGCACATTGCAATGATCATGTCCACCTTGTCTCTGGCAGTTAGGAGCTACCTCCTTGGTCAGTAACTCCATGGAAATCGGGAGCTCGTCTGGTAGCTGTAACTCCTCGTGTGTACGAAGTCATAATGATGCTTTTCAAAGATGCTCCCATCGCTAATATATTTCCCAATTTTCCCCCTTTAAAAAGAAATATCTTCTAGGGCTTCCTGGAAGATAGAGTGAGGAAGAGGGGTGTACAGTTTGCATATGATAAATCCTTCCAGTATTCCTACCTCATCAAGTCTTTGGGGATCAGGCTTCTACATTGCACCTCAACCTCACTGAACGTAGGCCACTGCTGAGTCCGAGTTTCAGTCAAACAATCAGGTGAACTAACGTTCAGAACCACTCCTGCTGTTAGATCATCATCTCCAGTGAGTACATGTATATAATCAATTTGGCTTGGTCCAGTTTTATATTCTGTCCCCCTTGTTTTAACACTCTTAAAATCCATTCCTGCATGTTTGCCCCACATGTACTCTGACACAAATTGGCAACATCTTGCCTTTATTTTGGGGTATAAGCTTTTGTTTGCAGGTCAGACAGAGGCAACAAAGGATGAGGGCTGTAAGGCTTGAGGAGAACAGGCAACCCTTTGCAGGGCGAGTGCTCTAGGCAAAGTTGTTACTGGGTCTTCAAGAAAGAGAAAACTGGCCTCATCATCAGTTAGAGGGGCTGCTTCCTCTGACAAGGGAGACTTACAGAGACTTGGAAGTTCAAGACTTTCAGTTTCAAGGCTGGGCACGGTGGTTCACACCTGTAATCCTAGCATTCTGGGAGGCCAAGGAGGGAGGATTGCTTAAGGCCAGGAGTTTGAGACCAGCTTGAGCAAGAGGAAGATCCCATCTCTACAAAAAAAAGAAAAATAAAATAGAAAAATGAACTGAGTGCGGTGGTACATGTCTGCAGTCCCAGCTACTTGGGAGGCTGAGGCAGGAGGATCACTTGAACCCAGAAGTTCAGGGTTGTAGTGAGATGTGATGATGCCACTGCACTCTAGCCCAGGCGACAGAGCAAGACCTTTTCTCCAAAAACCAAAAAAAGAAAAAAAAAGAAAAAAGATTCTCAGTTTCAACCAAGTCAAGGTAGAGACTTGGTATGTTTTTGATTTCAAATTATGTTATAATATGGCAACCTATACAAGTAAATTCCAGGTTTAATTTTAATCAAGGTTGGCCCTCTACATTTAAAGAGATTCTTCTCAAGTCTCTGTAGAGGCACTCTAATTTTCTGAACATTTGAGTTGAAAGATTAAAGATCTGATTTTGCTGTTTGTTGTAATTTCTCCAGTGCATTTAGAAGCAACCATTGAACACCAGGGTTCTGGTACGTATTACTGTTATTGCTATATTAGTCAAGTACAGTAGCTACTTGGTCCCCAAGGCATTGATGCAGGTGCAATAAGCACTTCATCCCAAGCTATCATAGGTGACAACTTATCATATTACCACTGCACACTATGGATTTGCCATTGGCAAGGAGTTCAGTTGAGCATTGTGTTCAAGGCTGTGAAAAAAACTAAACCAAGCCCAGACATTTTTGAGGGTCATTTTTCTGAAACTACTTCTATTATCAAGTATTATACCAGTCAATGTCTAATCAGGAAAATAAACAGACCATAGTAGGTATATCAACAGAAAACTATTAATATAGGCAATTGGTTGCACAAGTACCAGAAGGCTAATAAAGAAAAAAAAAGCAACCATTGAGCTATCATGGAAATGATAACAGTAGGTCTGAGGGAAAAAGGGAAGAGGTTAAGGTTATCAGAACTAAAAGCTAATTTTTTTTTTTTTTTTTTGTAGAGACGGAGTCTTGCTCTTGCTCAAGCTGGTCTCGAACTCCTGTTCTCAAGAAGCCGAAGCTCATGCTGCTGAGGACAGGGCATCCCTGGATGCAGTTAGTTCCTCAGAAGTTCACAAGAGGAACCTGAAGACAGCTGAGACTCAGACCTCAGAAGAGGGGGCACTGCCCTACTCCTGGTCCCACTTGAAGGGTCCCACTGAGGCTGGCTCTAGGAGCAGAGAAAGAAGCTACAGGAGAGAACTAGTTGCTGCCTCCAGGGTGAAACTTTCTCAGTGTGCATTGCCAATAGGTACAGCAGTAAACAAGAACACAGAAGTACCTTCTTTCCTCCCACTTTCCACCTGCTTCCAGAGTCCCTGACCTCACAACCTAACGGGAAGCCAGACGATGGAGGAAAAAGGTTGTTTGCAGATTCCTAATACTGGCATCACCGAGCAGAAACTACAAGAGAGACTTGGAAATAAAAGGCAATGACCTAATAATCAGTGCAAATATATCTTACTAAAACTGACACTGGAAAAATGGAAAACGTGTACATTCTGACCACTAAATAAATTTAAGCAAAAGTCAACAATCTTCCTCCAAAGTTATGTACAAACCCAGATGACTTCACCAACAGGTTCTAACAATTATTCAAAGAAAAAAATCATTCCAATTATGCAAAAACTCAATTCACAATAAAGGCTAACATAACCTTTATATCAAACTCAACAAGGCTAGTACAAAAGAAAAATTAAATTCCTGTCTCACTCATGAAGATAGATGCAAAAATCCTAAACAAAATACCAGCAAAATGAATCCAGCAATATATGAAAAAGGATAATAAATCTTACCAAATTGGATTTATTCCAAGAATTCGAAGTTGATTAAATGTTAGAAAATCAATTAGTGTAATTCAACACACTAACATATAAAAGAAAACATCATTTGAATATCTCAATAGATGAAGAAAAAATACTTGATAAAATTTAATATCCACTTGTAATTTTTTAAAAAATACTTTGAGTGCCAAGAAACAGAAGTAATTTGCTTAGTATGATAAAGTTTACCTATTTAAAATATTATAGAGAATATAATGTAGCACTTAAGAGTGAAACTTTGAGAGCTTTCCCTTTGAACAAATAAAAGATTCTTCTATCACCATTTCTTTTCAACACTGTACTGGAGGTACTAGTCTGTGTAGTAAAACAAAACACAGAAATAAAAGGGATATTGAATGGAAAAGAAAAAATAATACTGTCATTATACACAGATAAAAAATCTAGAAGAATCTACAGATGAATTATTAGAATTAATAAGAAAAATTTCTAGACTGACAAATAAATGTACATTGTAAGCACCACTCTGGTATAAAACAGAGTGCTTTATATTGAAATAGCACTCCCGCAGATAACATTTATACATTGTTTAAAGAACAACAGGAAGGTTGTATTTGAATGTACAGGAGGGAACAAAAAAGCAGTCGGATACAAGTGAGGAGTCAAACATCAGAAGAAGGAAACTGCCCTGAGTATGTTTTTGCCTAAAGATATTCTGTGGTCCACATGGCATGAGACAGCTAGAAACCAAACAGAAAGCTTCTGGCTATGGACTGGAGTAGTCAAAAAATGCATTCCCCAAGCAGCTTCATAATACAGGAGGAGGATCATGGAAAAAAGTAAAATATGAGTGGAGTCCCCAAAACTTATATATAATTCCACCCAAATCTTTGATCAATCCCTGAACTGTGCATATAGGGGAGAGATTCTAAGGAGTCAATGGGAAACAACAGCCATAGGATGAAGGAATGGAGCAAGGATTTCAACTCTTGCCTATTCCAGGGGAGACCAGTTTGAGCCCAGCCAAGTTAATTACTTGCTAAAACAAAAATAAACACTCTTCAAAGGAAGATAAAAGAATCCAGAATCCCTACAACTTATCAACAATGTCTAGTGTAAAAATTAGTGTAACAATGTCTAAGTAAAAATGATTAGACATGGAGAGAACAGAAAAATGTGGCCTAGCGTCAAGAAAAAAAATGGGCTGGGCACAGTGGCTCAAGGCCAGGTGTGTTGGCTCACGCCTGTAATCCCAGCACTTTGGAAGGCCAAGACGGGAGGATCACTTGAGACCAGGAGTTTGAGAACAGCCTGAGAAACATAAGCTGAGACCCCCATCTCTATAAAAAATACAAAACTTAGCCAGGCATGGTGGCACATGCCTGTAGTCCCAACTACTTGGGAAACTGAGGCAGGAGGATTGTTTGAGGAGAGGAGTTTGAGGCTGCAGTGAGCTATGATGATGCCACTGAACTTCAGCCTGGGCAACAGAGCAAGACCCTACCTCAAAAAAAAAAAAAGAAAGAAAGAAAGAAAGAAAGAAACATAAAAAAAAATGTTGTCTAAAGAAACCAATCCCTAGATGACCCAGATGTGAGCATTAGCAGACAAGAAGTCATTATAAATATGTTCAAGGACTTTAAGAAACTAATGGCATAATAAACAAATAGATAGGATTTCAGCAGGAAAAAAAATGGAAGCTATAGAAAAGAACTAAAGGGGAATTTTAGAATTGAAAATTACAGTATCTGAAATGAAAAGATGACTAAATAGCCCTAAGAGCATATTGGAGACAGAAAAAGAGAGAGTCAGAAAGCTTGTTGATAACTTATTAGAAAATATGAAATCTGAACTGAAAAAAGAAAAAAAGGAAAAGGCTTTTAAGAAAAGGACAGAATCTGAATGACCTGCAGGACAATATTGGGCAATCTAACATACGTGTAATTAGAGTCCCAGAAGGCCAGAGCTCTAAAGGATGGGAAGGAATAAATATTTAAAGGAATATGGTCAAATGTTTTCAAAATTTACGTGAAAAACATTAATCTATAGATCTAAGGAGTTCAGCAAATCCTAGGGATGTTAATTACAATGGAAACCACATGGAGACAAATAATAGTAAAATTGTTAAAAACTAATGATAAATAGACAATCTCAAAAGCAGTCAGAGGGAAACGATATATTGCATACAGAGAACCAACAATAGAATTACAGCTGATTGTCTCATAGAAAGCGATGAAACCCAGAGACAATGGAAAGACATCTGTAAAGGGCCGAAGGAGAAAAAAAAAGCTATCATCACAGAATTTTATATCAAATGAAAATATTTTTTAAAAAATGATGGTGAAATGATGATTTAGATCAAAGAAAACTTCCACATAGATGAACATTTGATATGTGACAGAGATGTCAGTACAGATTAATGAGCAATGAATGGATTTTTGATAAATAATGAGACAACTACAGATCCATTTGGAAAAAAATTAATTGGAGTCCTAACTGACACCGCACACAAAAACCAGTTCAGGGTGGATTAAAGACCTAAGTATGAAAATCCGAACAATAAACATTTTCAAACAA
>CAUYSK010064268.1:0-14759 GCA_963575035.1 Avahi laniger | reverse complement strand
TTTCTATCTCTTCTAAATCCTTATGAAAGCATGAATTGGAGGCCCCTGAGAAATGTGACTTGAACAGGATGAAACATCTTGTGTGACACTTTGAGTATTGGATAGCTCCTCATTATTTCCCACTGCTATAAAGTACTGTTTATGATAAGACATCAGCATGACATTGACCTATGCAGCATAACTGTGGCTGCTGAATTTTATAGAATTAAGATTAGAAAAGAAAGTGCTACTCAAAAGCCAGCAAGTAAACCACGTATTAGTAGAGAAAGAAAGTTGACTTTTGCTGAGTAGCTGCTGCGTGCTAAGCACTGGTTCCCAAATTTTGCTGCATGATGGAATCTCCTGGGAATCTTCAAAAAATGTTGATGCCTCGTTCCCATAGCCTGATATTTTGACTTTATTGGTATAGTGTACGATCTCGACATTGGGATTTTTGAAAGTTTCCAAGGTCATTCTAATGTGCAGCAAAGTTTGGGAGCCACTGTGCCAGGCTATTTCTATCCATTATCTCGCTTAACCCTCAGAGGAACATGTTTTTACAGATGGGGTCATAGAGGACAGCCAGAAAACTTGCCTAATTTTGAGTAGTGAAATAGACTATAAAATTCGATCCTGCAGGTATATAATTCCAAAGCTTGGGTTCTTTAGACTCTCCCACATTGGTAGAATTCATGGATTTTAAGGGAAAAAAAAATTTCTGTTTAATTTTCCATGTGCTGATAGCTAGTAGAGAACTTGAATTTATTTAGTGAAGGAAAAAACCCATATGTATTTTAATAAGGCTATTTTAATAAGGGTTGACTTTGGGAGAAGAGCAGATGATGAAATCTATTATAAATCCCCAAAGATATGCAGGTCAGACTGCATTACACCATGTTTCTGGGAGCCGGGGATGCATAAAGAAATGTCAAAGTTCTCTTGTCATTTTATGTGAACATTTCATGTTAAAATTGTATTCAATTCAAAAGGTTACATAGCAGAACATAAGGAACATACTTCATTAATTCTCAAGCTCGACATTTGTCAGAAACTTGTCTCACCCTCCTTTAAAAACACATCTTATTACTTGATTTCAGAACACTCACAAAACATACTGTGACATGATCGATAGTTATTCAAAATCAGAGTTACCATAATAAGTAAGTGAAATGAACTGCAAAACAAGACAGCTGGAGCTAAGAAAACAAGTGAATGGCATTAGAAAATACAGTCTAAAATAAAATCTTCTGTAAAATTCAACAGAAATAGGCACACACTTTCATGACATTATATAGAGAAAAAATAAAATGGAGAGAGAGCTTTTCAGACCAAAATAAAGGAGAGAAGAAAATGGAGCGACAGTACATTTTGGCCGATACATTCCGGCAGGTACAACGCCAGAGCAGTCTCTTCAGATGCCTCGATCCTCAGGGCGCTGTCTTTTCCCAGGATTGAGAAATGGAGAAAGGAAGTTTGCATTTCCCGCTCCTATAGCAGTACTCAATTCTCTGTGTTAGACATATGCTATGCGTGTCTGACAATATTGCACGTCGAGATTTATGGTTTGCTGTTTCCATATATGTCATTTTCATGTTTCTGCCAAGTGCTCATATTTATTACATTTAATAACAACATAAGTTTATTGTTTCATGTTGAGTGTTAATATTTTCTTAACCATTTTCTTACTGTTGCATATGTAGGCTATGTCCAGTTTTTCAATGTCATGATGAATACCTTCTAAACATAATTTTTAAAAAAATTGTCTTAGGATAAATTCCTGGTAATAAGGTATTTATCAAAGGAGTATGACATTTTTATAAATTATAAAGATTTTTTATGTTACTTTCTGAACACAGCCACTGGGTTACAATCTCACAAGCAGCACCCTAGTGCGCCCCGTTCTCCACTAGATGGCCATAAAAGGCTTATCTTTTCATAGCTATTTTATGAGTAATTAGACATAAAATGGTGCTTTGCACTACTGTAATTTGCATTTCTATGTTATTAGATAAAATTTTTTCACAGTGTTAACTATTTACATTGTCTCATATGTGATCTTGTCGATATATCTTTTTCCTTTTTCACTGGTCTTGATTTTCTTCCTATTTTTTGAAACGATTTATTTACTTAGTATAGAGAGTAACCCCCATGGTCATAGTATTTGTTGCAATACTTCCCAACATTATTGTGTTCCTGTCTTCTCATACAGATATTTTCATTTTTATGCATCTAACTAATTGTTTGGAATATCTCCTATTGCTTTTATTCTGTGAAAGTTTTCATTCCTGCTTAGACCTGATAACTACCTTATTCTGCTATCTGTGAGTTTTTCTCTTCACAGGTTTCCTCAGCCCTCCGTAATCTGACCTCACTAGACCTTACAAATGCATCAATAAAACGCGCTTCAACTCAGCACTTCGGATCTACTCCGCCCCTCCCTTCCTTCCCACACAAACACACCACCTCCGTTCATGCCTTGCAGCACTTGCGGACGTCTCAAATGCCCGTCTTTATTTCCTCCATCCACCCAAAATTATCCATCGGTGGGCAGATGCCTTGATTACCCACCTCCCCTTGATCTGATTTCCTCAGTCACACAAACCTCTGTAACCTTCAGTGTCTGTACTCGCAATTTAGCAGTTACACGTATTGTATCCTCTCTTGTATTTATTTCAGATGTGACAGCCATGTCGTCTCAGACAGACAGTAAGGGTGATGACCCATGTTTTGATGGTCTTCATGGCAGCTCCGATGACTATTGAAATATATGTTTGAGCTTCCTAGCTGCTCACTGCATATTTAATTGGTTAAAACTGAAATTATTACCTACATCTCAGAGGGTGGAGAGTCTTCAGAGTTGAACTGAGAAGAGTCAGTTAGCAAAGGTAACCAACAAATGACGTTGCTAATGTACCTGATCCAGGTAGAATCCTTTTTTTTAGTAGTTGAGGCTTGTGCTCGACTCTTTAACACGCACCTGCAAACGCAACGCCGGATCCATCAGTGGGTCCCTAATATTTTTCTAGTATATTTTCTAGCCAGATCCTACAGAGGCGCCCCTTTCCCTGAAGTTTGTGCTGTAGTGAAGGTAGATACGGCGCGGTCAAGGGAGCTTGTTCTCAGAGTCAGGAGGACTGTGTGTGAGGGCAGGTTCCGCTCCTCCCGATAGCATCTTCCACAAGTCACTTGGCTCCCTCAGGCCTCAGTTTTTCCATCTGTGATGCTGGACTAGATTCCCTTTAGGGTCCTCGAGAGCTCCAAAGCTTCCATGTCACTCAGAAGGGAAGATAAAACTCCTATTCCACTCAGGGAGTGTCTATCTTCACAGTGTAAGTTTTATGGGGAAAATGAAGCTTTCCCTTACCAGTGTTCAAAACCAGTGGTTGAAAAAAATAGCATTTTTCAGTGTCTGTAAGTCCTGAAGATTTTTTGTTTTTTTTTGACACAGACTGACAAGAAAACAAGTTAATAAAAGGTAGGCAGATCTTCATGACTGAGAGTCAGGGAAAATGAAAACATAATATATGGTCTGACAGGTAGTCTGTTCTCCCTGAATGCACACAATGTAGGAGTTACCCCCTGGTATGCAAAACCAAACAAGAAGTCCCATTTGGGAAGTGAGCTGGGACTTTACAGGATGTGAGATATATAGAGATGATAGAGAGGAGGGAGGGAGAAACAGAGAAAGAGAAAGAGAAGGAGAGAGAGAGTGCGTGCTTTTAGGAAACTGTAGATTAGGGTATCTATCTCCTTGTTCCTGTGTTACTGGGACTCCAGGGTCTTGTCCCATGGCCCCGTGGCATGGAGGGTGCTGGGATTTTCTCGGGGTCCAGGCAGGTACATAACCTAGCCATGTCTCCTCCAACTCTGTCCTCTCTGCTCTCTACAGGAAGGACATGTCTTCGACTCCATGACTGTCTCATACCTTCCACTGTATGGTTTAGAGCGAGACTCTCTGCTCGGAGTCAGCCCGACTTGACTTTTAATATGCAAGGGAAGATTGGGAATTTGGTGCATCCTTTTCTCTCTCAACAAAGTTTCTTTCAACTCTATTATATTGTTGAGAGCTCGAAAATCCTATTGTGGAAGTCAAAAGCTGAACATTACCTCTTTATTTTTCTTTGCTACTTTACCAATGGATGCTTTTAGACATATAGGGGAAAGACTCTAGAGGAACTGCAAGAGAGAAAATCATATTAATTTATTTCCACATTTAGTCCTCTTTATACAAGCAATTCCTTGGGCTTAATCCCCTGCCCCTGTGCCTGCCTGTCTGAAAGTCTCTTTTTCCTCATGACTCAGGCTGTCTTTCAGGGCTGCTGTATCCCCATTTAAGCCTAGCAGGGAATACTATTGATCATTAGGATGGAAACCTGTTCATTGTCCTATAAAAGAACAGCAAGAGACTGGCAAACTACAGAATTAACTATTTGATCTACCTGATTAGTATCATTCCCCCACTTATTCAATAAAACAAAATTCTGACATGAATGTGTTTGGCTTCCCTGCAAATATTTTAATGTGTTACATTTCACGGAGCAAGTTAGCTCATCCTCCACTGAAATCATTCAGCTTAATGTGGACAATGGGGCTCACTTTGGATCATTCCCAGATGTGAGACTCCACCGTATTTAAAGCACATTTATTCTTTGGGAAAAATTGTCAGTGTTACTTCTAATTAGTGTAATTACCATGGAGACAATAGCCATCATCTGTCATTGCTTTTCTATCATTATAATCAGAAGAGACTTTTCAAACAAGCTTTTTAGGATCTCTGAAATATTGTAATTGTGTATTATAAAAGTCAGCTGTTTTAAAAGTGTACTATACCAGTAGTACATCAATTAGGTATGATAATAGATTAACTAGTTAATCTTATATAGATCGAAAGTTATTATAAATTAGGCATCTTTAGGTTGTGCACCTGTGTTTGGAAAGAATGGCAGCTTTCAGCCATTTCACTGATATATTTGTTTAGAGATTTTATGCCAATGTTATGTTTAAAAATGATACCCTGTTTTAAAGTTCTAAAGGCAAAAAACAATATGTCAAGATAAAAATGTGTCTTTTTTGCATTTTAATTTATAAGACTGGCTTTGGTAATTGAATAAACATTTTTAAGGTATTTTGTTATAATTATTTATATTTAATTGAGTTGTCCAGATGAATGTGAATCCTTCTAGCAAAAGCCCATCCCTCCTACGGAAATATTTGCAAAGCATACTTCAAAAATTTATTACATATTCAATTTTGCAGTTCTTTACATATTATTTCTTTAATAATATTCATGGACCTTGAGGGAAAGGTCTGCCTTCTTCTTGCATAGCTTGTGTAGGAACACATTTGTAACTCAATATTCCTAATATTTTGCTCCATTCCTGAGATATTTAAACAATTTATCACCATCATCATCACCACCTCACCATCATCATCGAAATCTCAATGGCAAATAAGAACAGCAGTGATGAGCTTCTAAATAAAAGCCTGATGCTAGGCACTAACTCTTGTTACATGCCCATTAGTGCTAACATTTCTTATCTTCATAAGAAACCTTTGAGGTCATTCCATGAGGAAGAGACCAGGCCAGGATTCAACATCTACTTTATAGATTCTAAAGTTGGCAGCTTTCTTCTTTTCATGCTGAACTTTTAAAATAAATACTAATTCAATATTTTAGCCTAATGATATGTCCAAGTTAAATTTTTTACTACACACTTTTCCCAGATTCACCTCTTTTATCACTTATTGAAAAAATATAATTTTAGAAAGATTATTTCAAATAAAGGAGCAATTTTTCCAATAATATAATTGAAATCCACAAGAAAGAACAGGTTTTTTTGTTTTTTTTTTTTTATATAAATAGCAGAAATCTAGAGGAATATCTTTGCAAACTCTATGCTTCACCACCACAGATCTTCCTTAGGAAGAAAATTCAAGATTGACCCAAAAACTCATCTCCTGCATCCAGTCCATATGTCTTTTCATTAACTGTTAAAACTTCATTTGCAATTTAAAACACCTTTGGCAAACCCAAAATGTTCTGAAATGTCAAATTCACTTATACTTTATTTCATCTACTCTAATGTTTCCAATAAATATTGTCAGTCACAGCAGCAATTTCCAATTTCCCTTGTAAATACATGAAGTGGCTTGGAAGGACCTTCTGAGGTTCAATCTGACAGTGTGCTCAGGGGTCTCTTTCATTTATGGGGTATAGAGGTCCTCCAGTAGGACCTATGTAATGGTGTGTAGCACAGTTAAGAGCCTGAGTTCTGAATCTGAGTGTCTTACTATGTGATGTCGAATGAGCTAAACTTTCTAAGCCTCAGCCCTACCATATGTACATTGGAGATTATAACAGTGCCTTGTATGGCGTTTGGCCGTGGTGTCTGGTATAGAGTAGATGCTCTAAAAACATTATTTACATGTTCAAGGGTAGACATCCTGTCTTAATTTCGCTGTGTTCAGAGAACAATATAGGGTTACATGTAAATGCATTAAATGGCTCTGTTCCATTGGTGATGTGTGGATTACATATCTGTAATCCACTTTCTGGGGAGATAAAGTTTTGTCTGGACTCACATCTAAATTAACAATGTTGCCTCTTCATTAGGCTTCATTAGGAAATAGACAGTCTAGTTTAAAAACTACACCCTAAAGATTGTAATTACTATGACGTGGCCTTTAGTTATGGCACTTCAACAATGGGTTTAACCCATCAAATTTCCCTAATAATATAATATAACACTAATATATATTTAGCTAGTCCACAGAAAGACAGAGTATTTTTAGATTTTCAATAACTGGAAATGTAAAAGTTAAAGATGCGGAATTGGAGAAAATCATCTGCTTTTTAAACCCTTAGACTGCTAGTTATTCTTTCATCTGTGAGAAAACATAAATGCAAAATTCTTGCAAAATGCAATGACTTTCTGTGATATGGCATCAGAAGAAAGCTGTGGCTTTTCACAAGCTACGTTTACTCTATTACCTTACATCTCTGCCAAGTAGGACATCCCATATCTCCTCTTATTGTATGTCTTTTTAATAGTTCTTCCCATCCATGGTCTCTCAGCCTATATTGTCAAAAGTATTTACCCAATTTAACACTCATCTTTCTGGCAAGAACCATAAAGGGTCTGAAATTTTATACTATTTGCAAGCCAACAAGTTGGCCTGCCGCAGTTTCATGGATGCTAACAGAAGATATGAAACTCACAGGTTAGAGAAAAGGGATTTCATTATTCATGGACCCACAAGCAGAATAAGCATCAGCATATCAGTTATCCCTGCCCCCTAGCCCCATGGGGGTGACGTGGAGGGACTCAGATGGATGTGTGCACATGCGGTGAGCCGTGTTTCAGGAGAGGAGCCCTGAGCTTGGGGAACGCAGACACTTTGTAAAGATCGGTAAGTATGCCTACTCCTTGTTCCTGAAGGAGACGTTAACATCCTTGAAGAGGCAGTCTGAAACAAAAAGCAGCCTCTGCCTCTGCTTCCAAGATGTGCAGAAATGTAAGGGACCCATGAAAAACTGTGTGCAAAACTTTTCTTTTATGTTGGACAAGTGAGTCTGTACGTACATAGGGTAGTAGATGAAACGCTTTATCAAAACTGGTCAGAGAATTCAGAGAACAGTTTAATTCAATAGAACAACTGTATGTAATCAATAAGTTAATATTTTTGTGTGGCTAGCAATTGTTTTCATGTCTGGATTCTTCAAAGATACCCTAATGCTCCAGCCCTACCCCAGTTCAGTTAAATTATAATCTGTCGGGGAGGGACCCTGGCATCAGTATTTTACAAGCTTTCCAGGTTACTTTAATAAGTAATTACGTCAGAGCTGACAACAACTGAGCCAAAGGAAGCCTGATACTATGCAGGGTCTTTTCAGAGACAGAAAAAAATAATAAGTGCTAGGTGCCTACAGTTCCTATAAGTGAGGGAACCTACAATCTTTGGCAGGGAAAACTCCATTAAATTCATTTTTGTTTTTTTGCTATGTGAAAAATTATTTGCTAAAACAAGTCATAAAATAAGATCCATGGCTCAGTTCCTGTGTAGATAGAACTTAAAATTTGAGGGATAGAAAAGATCGATTAATTCATTTTTTACTCACTTGACTAATATTTAAACCAAAATGTTTAAGGATGATGGTGTTGATTTTTGTTTAAAAATGTTTACCAACTTTGAAAAAAACATTATTTTTTGCAGTTTTCTAAGACAATTCTGTAAGCAGAGCATGCTTTCTTTCCCCTTGTGTCAACCCTAAGGGCATGTCATTCCTGATATTTTTTCTTAATACAATTTAACAGTGGCTATTTTTACATCTTGTCTTCATCCATTCACGGATATTTAAGAGAAAACAAACCAGAGTTTATAATAATCTGCTAATAATGCTCTTAATGACCACATACCTTTCATTGTTTTCTTCAACAAAGACAGTGACACCTCTGCATCATTGTTCTGATTTTGCAAGATCTATATGAGGAAAACTATAAAACTCTAATGAAAGAATTCAAAGAATATCTAAATAAATGGAGAGTTATTCTAATTACATGGATAGAAAGACTCAATATTGTGAAGATATCAGTTCTTCTCAACTTGATCTATAGATTCAATGCAATCCCAATCAAAATTACAGCAAGTTATTTTGTGAAAATTGACAAACTGATTCTAAAGTTTATATGAAAAGGGAAAAGATCTAGATTAACAAAAAAAGAAAAATACTGAAGAAGAACAAATTTGGAGGACTGACACTACACAGCTTCTAAACTTACTACAAAGCTACAGTGATCAAGATAGTGATATTGGTGTTGGTGAAAGAATGAGAAAACAGATCAACGGAATGCCAGAGTGCCAAGAAATAGACCCCCACACACATGACCAACTGATCTTTGGCAGAGAAGCAAAGGCAATTCAATGGGGAAAAGATAATCTTCTCAACACATGGTGCTGGAACAACTGAACATCCACATGTGAAAATATGAATCTGGACACAAACTTTACACCTTTCACAAAAATTAAGTAAAAATGGATCACAGACCTAAGTGCAAAACTATAAAACCCCAAAAAGCAACACAGAAAAATATTTAGGTGGCCGTGGTTTTGGTGATGATTTATTAGACACAATGCTAAAAGCATGATCCATCAAAAACATTGATAAGTAGGACTTCATTAAGTTAACTTCTGCTCTGTAAAAGACACTGGTAAGATAATAAAAAGACAAGCCAAAGGTTGGGAGAAAATCTTTGCATAATACATACAGATAGAAGACTGGTATCCAAAATAGACAAAGGATCCTTAAAACTCAATAAGAAGAAAAGAAACAACCCATTTGAAAATGAATGAAAGATTCAAACCACACCCCACCAAGAATAGATACAGAATAGCAAATTAGCTTGCAAAAGAAGCTCCACATCCTATGTGATCAGAGAAATGCAAATTAATGTAGCAATGAGATACCACTACACACTTATTAGAATGGCTAAAGTCCAAAACACTGACAACACCAAATATTGGAGAGGATGTGAGTCAACAAAAACTCCCTCATTCGTTGTGGATGGGAATGCAAAATAATCTAGCCACTTTGGAAGACGGTTTGGCAGTTTCTTACAAAACTAAAGATACTCTTACCATAGATCCAGCGATTGCACTCCTTGGTATTTATCCAAAGGAGTCGACAACTTATGTCCACCCACACACCTGTGCACAGATGTTTGTAGCAGTTTTTTTCATAATTGCCAAAATTTGGGAGCAACCAAGGTGAGCTTCAATAGCTGCTTGGATAAATAACCCACAGTACATCCAGGTACTGGAACATTATTCAGTGATAAATAGACATGAGCTGGCAAAGGCAAGTAAAGACACTGAAAAAGATACATACTGTTCAGTGAAAGAAGCCAATCTGAAAAAGCTACAAACTATATTCCAAGTAAAAGATATTCTGAAAAGGCAAAATCGTAGAGAGAGTAAAAAGATCAGTGTTTGCTGAGGCCTCTGCGGGGAGGAAGGGATAAACAGGTGGAGCGCAGAGGGTTTTTAGGACAGTGAAGCTATTCTTTATGGCACTGTAATGGTGGACAGCTGTCATTATGGATGTCTCATAATCTGTAGGATGTAAAACACGAAGTGTAAACTATGAACTTTGGTTAGTAATAGTGCATTAACATTGGCTCATCCATTGTAACAAATATACCAGGAGATATTAATAGCAAGGGAAACTCCTGCGAGAATCACCCACCCTCACCTACTCATGTCACAGCTGAGGCTGCCATGACCAGGAGATACAAAGTGACCTGTTTGTGTTCCCCTATCCTACTGGTGGCACAGCCCTGACTCTTCCTCTGACTTGGGGTCAGGACTCTTTGTGCTCCTGCAAACCACAACCTCAGCGGAGCCACCTCGATAGCAGCATTTAGTCTACACCAGGCTTCCTCCGTGCCGCGGTGAGTCTGCTCCTAATGGAGACAAAAAAACGGGGCTTAAGGTTAGCGACATGCTAGGTTTCTCAATTCTAATGGGAAGAATCAAAAACTTTTGTTACGGTGCTCTAAGGTGTGATCAGTGAGAACAATTCTAAGCCCCTGCCATATATTCCAAGAGAACCGACCGAGCAAAGTGGCAGCTTCAGCATTTACGCCTTGACTTACCTCTCTCCATGTGAATTTCAGACTTCCTTCCTATACCTAACACAATCCTAGTTTCCTAATGTGGGACATGTTATTTAAAGGAGTTACAAATGACAGAATGTTGAATACTTTATGGTTTCTGTCTTCAGTCATAGGAACCATTCTGTGCTGCAGGAGCAATGAGATCTAAATCCAGGAAACAGCCACATCTTCTATTAACACCATTACCCCTCAGTATTTTTCCTGAAGAGAGAAGCAGAAGGCTGCTTCATGCCTGGCTGCCTATCGAAGGAAGCAATTTTCATAAATCCATAGCTCCATGCAGTGGAAACTATTCCTTTCACTTCTGAGCTGAATCGGTATCTGGGCAGCAGTTGGCAGGGAGAAAAGCTGTAACATTAGGTTTATTCTTCCACCTGCTGCTAATCAGAGTACAAGTGAGAAATCACATTCTTCTCAGGCCAGGAAAGCGAGGAGAGAAAGCACCAGAGTTCCTCCCCAATCTGGAAATCAAATAAACAGCCAATTCTACCATCCAGCAGGTGAGAGTACGGTTTGACCTATAGACAGCTCATTGGCAGAAAGAACAACAAAGTTAGAAATTTGGCCTGTGGGAGGAAAAAGTCATTCTTCCCATTCCCTCTGCCGTTCATCCTTTAATTAAATATATATCCATCTTTGCAGGGACAAGATGGAGAGGGGAGAACTGTTTTGAACCTTACGACAGTAATAAGGGTGTGAGGAATTTACTAAAGGAATGATCTGGTTTGTCTGAATGCTCAGTTTCACAGCTGTTGTTCCATGAAATGAAAGAAAAAGGTGCTTGTCATGCAGTAAAAGCTGACTTCGGTGACATCTCTTCTTTCATTGCTTTTTCAACTCACACATCCTCCCCAGTCTCTGACTTCCCACAATCATTATTATCACTGGGGCTCAGAAAATGATACCCCAAAGTATGGTGATTTGGCATCCAGAGTGCTTTGAACTAAAGGAGATTGGAGGCCTCAGAAGCAAAGTCTCTCTCTGACTTTCCCCTACCTCCCGTCTCCAGCCCCTACTTCTACTCTGAAGAGAGTCACAGAAACTAGAATTTCTCTCCCCCGAGGTGGCTTATAGAAAGTGGGATCCCTCTCCCCTAGAGTAAGCCAGAACACCAAGATATAATCACTCTAGTCTCACCTGCCTTTCTATGTAGGAGCTGCCCACAAGAAATTTTCTGACCCACCTCGTCTGACGGTAGGTCACAAAGACCCTTGTTACAGAGGAATCCTGCCCTGTACCCACGAGGAAGAAATGCTACACAGAGGGCCCAGGAGGAATCAGGGCAGACAGGCCTTGCCGGCGCCCACCCCGGCCCGTGGCCATCAGATCGCAGCCTTTGTCAACAACATGTCTGCACAGCTGCCCAATCTTCATCAAACCTAAGCATAAAAAGACAGTTTTCCCCATGGCTTTGAGTCTTCATTTCTGAAGACCTTGTGTGACACAAAACTTTGATTAAATGAATTTATTATGTTTTTCTCTTGCTAACCTGTTACTGTAGAAGCGCCAGCCATCACCCTTATGACGGGTGAGGCAATGTATCGCACCTTTCCCGCCTGTGCATTATCATAGTGCGAAACTTAATTGCATGCTGCCTTGTCATCACGGAAAGAGGATTTTAGAGTTTGGAAGAATCCTGCTAATCATGAAATCGAGTCCCTTATTTAACAGAAAGAGCCTCAGAGATATAAAGTGATCGATGCTGCTTCGCAGAGAAGCAGAGCGGGAACCAGACCTGGGTTCCGGTTCTGCTGTCTTTGCAAGTGGTGGCTCAGGTCTCCCCAGTGGGGTTGCGAGATCCCTAAGGACAGGAGCCAGGGATTTAAGCCGCAGTCTCCTGCAGTATCCCTTCAGAGCCCGTAGCAGGAGCTGGGCTCAAGGAAAGTGGTGAGTGAACACATGTGACTGACACACACTGCTCTGGAAGAGCCATTCCAGTAAATTAGGCCTCTTCTTCTCTATAATCCAGATGTGGCAGCTTCTTCTAGACAGTCTTGCAAAATATCCCATAATCGGCATACAAATTAACACTTGGTATGAGTATGGGAACTATGCAGACTTCGGTAACATTTATTTCATAAAGCTTTCTATAGACCATCATCTAAGGCCAGTAAAAGTGTTTTTACTCTTAGGGGTTAAGTGGGTTCAAAACCGAAATCACTAAAGCTGTCATTGCAGATTTCTGTAATAGAGAGGCAATCACAACAATGGATTATGCACTCTATACCTTTATATAAGACCACTGGTTCCCCATGGACATCAACACTTAGAAACCCGGGAAGGCACACGACACTGTGAGACCTGGCCACTGGAACCCTGGGCTCTCCTGCGCAGTCTACGCATCTTCACCTGCCTAACTCCCACTTTGCAGAACAGGCATTCTGCTAAGCCCCTTGCTCATTAGCCGACTCGCATCTTGCTGGTTACTCAGGATTTAACCTTGAAGTCACCCTATACCTGCCTAACGTCTGCCTTCCTTAGAACGTCCCAAACACAAGATTGAGATTTTAGCATTTCGCATGCACCAGGAAAATTGAAACTGAGATTCAGGAAAGCCACTTATCGAAATCGTAAGTTAGATGTGAATTAAGATTGTAGGTGTTATTATTTCCCTTTTTGAGAGGGCCTCAAGCAAGTTTCAAATGTATGTTTTCCTGAGAAAATTCATGAGAGGCAATTTTGCTCTCAGTTACCTACAAGTATTAATATTTCTGGTATTTACCTGCCCATGTGCACTGCAGCATTCAGAGGAAGCTTTAAATCCAGTCTGGGACAAGGATTTGCTGATAATAGATCACGTTGGCTTTTGATTGGCTTCTAAGCATTTTCTCTACATTTATTTTAATATTAAAAATTTATTCTTTAAGCTTTACTTCCATAATATTATGAGACATTTCATGTGTTCTTATTCATTGCACAAAAAGTTTCATCACCAGCATTATTTTTAGATGTTAATATTTTACTGAGAAGCTATGTCATATCTAGACACATGCAAAGTTCCTTTGACAGTGAAAAACTAACAACATGGGAAAGGTTTGAACTTGAAAAATGAAAATTGGAATGATGTACCAGATTAAATGAGAGGAATGTTTGCAGATATGCTTTGATTAAAACACAGTACAATTGTGTTTCAAAACTAAAATGTTGATTATTTATTTTCATAGGGGCTAAATAAAAATGTTTTAGATATTAAGAAATAAGTAATGAAATTTTAACAAAGAAGTAGCATCTCCATCTAGATTATTATTAACAGACACTCTTTTAGTTCTTTTAGTTTCTTGTCTTAGAAGAGAAGTTTAGGGAAATAAAAATATTTTTAAAAACCACTAAAATATGACATGTCTACCAAAATGTTTTAGTAGATAATTCCTCAGAATTTTCATATAAGAACAAATAATGACTGTATACATTCTTTTCAGCAGTCTTTGCAAATGTGTTAATTCATAGAGGAAAAGGAGTAGAATTTACACAAATGAAAAGCATGAGAATCCTGTGCGTTATTTTATACTGATTCTCATTTTTCTACTATTGTTGCTTGGAGGCATCACTCATCCTGTCTCACACACACACTGGAATGTCATCTCTGAGTCACTAAATGTCTGAGTCGGAGTGGGTTTGAATCGTCTTTTGTGTCAGACTCACTTCAGAGGAAATTATCTTCAGAGGAGGAGATTTTTTTTAATCTCCATAGGACTTTTGCAAGTGGCTCTGGATCAGAGAAAAGTCACTTCTACTTTTGTCCTAATTAAAAATTTTGCAAGATTAAAAAAATGTCTTTTTTAAATTTCAAAATATTAAGGAGGTGCAAATGTTTTAGGTTACATGGATTATTTTGTGATGCTTGAGTCCTGACTATAGATGCTCTGGTCACCCAAATAGTGTTTGTAGCATCCATTAGGTTGGTTTATTTACCTCCCCTTATCCCTCTTCCCCCAGCTGCTTTCCACTGAGTTTTATTGCCCTCTGTGCACATGTGTGCTCATCGGTTAGTTCCAATTTAGTAGTGACTACATGTGGTGTTTGTTTTCCTTTTTTTGATACTTCACTTAAGACAATGGTCTCCAGTTCCATTCAAATTATTGAAAAAGGCATTAAGTCATCCTTCTT
>CAUYSK010064267.1:0-20885 GCA_963575035.1 Avahi laniger | reverse complement strand
CTTTCAAGGAGAAAGAACCATAACTGATTGGCAACATGAATTAGCTTTCAACTTAACAGAACAACTTCATGCAATACTTCAAAAGGAAAATACATATTATTCAATAGCTTTGGATGAATCAACTGATACTACTGACTTGGCACAGGTTTTATGCTTCATTCAAGTTATAACAGAAGATTTTCTTCACTACAGACTTACCAGCTTTGGACACTCTTGCCAACAGAATATGGGGAATAGATATCTTCAACACCTTTCAAGATAAATGTTGTGAAGTTGGAATGAATTTGGTAAATTTAGTGAGTGTATGTATAGATGGCATACCTTCCATGACAGGAAAACATGAAGGGTTTATTGAACAGATAAAAAAAAACTATTAACAGATCCAGATGCCCTCATTTATTTTCATTGTATGTTATATCAGCAAAACCTCTTTGCCAAAGCTACTATTTTAAGTGACACTTTGCAACAAGTTATAAGTATTGTTAACTATATTCATGCAAATGCAACACGGCTTCATCAGTTTCATAACATGCTAAAGTGGAACCATTCAGTGTGGATTCGCCGTATCATTCCACAGTGTGTTGGCTATCACAGGGACAGGTGTTCATGAAAATTTTATCTCTGGGAGAAGAGATAGCTAAATTTTGTGAAGAATGGACTCAGCAATGCGAATTATTGAAAGAAGTATTCTATAGGAATGCAGCATTTCTGTGTGATATCATGTCAAATCAAAATGATTTGACTATTTCTTTGCAAGGTAAAACCAAGTCTATATATGATATGTGACAAAAAAATCCAGCATTTTGAAAAAAGCTGTATTTTTTCAAAACACTTCTTCAAAAGGAAATTTTGGATGAACATTTTCCCCACTTAGTAAAGGTCACTGATGAGCAGGATGATATGTTAAAATCATTTGAGGAATAGAAAGCTGTTATAGACCTATTAATTGCAGAATACAATGAAATGTTCAATGACTTTGAGAATCATGACATCACACTCAAATTAGCGTTTTGGCCTCATCTAGTTGATATCACCAAGGCACCTAAAGAGCCACAGAGGGAATTGATTGAGCTCTGCGTAGATGACAATTTAAACTCGTTGTTTGATGCCTAGAAACCTCCAATTGAAATATGGAAAAATGCAGTAGAATACCCATGCATTTGGCAACATGTCCAAAAAAATGCTTTCTTGCTTTTTAAGCACTTAGCACTGGGAATCTGCATTCTTCTACCTAACCCAAATCAAGATGTCTTTAAGGTCACAAATGACTGATAACTACCTAGAGTTGTGGTCGCCAAACTTTTTGGCACCAGGGACCAGTTTTATGGAACACAATTTAGCCATGGATCAGGGTGTGGGGATGGGTATGGTTTCAGAATGATTCAAGCACACTACATTTACTGTGCAGTCAAACCTCTCTGCTAATGATAATCTGTATTTACAGCCACTCCCCAGCATTAGCATTGCCGCCTCAGCTCCACCTCAGATCATGAGGCATTAGATTCTCATAAGGAGCATGCGACTTAGATCCCTCACATGTATAGTTTACAGTAGGGTTCCCACTCCTGTGAGAATCTAATGCTGCAGCTGATAGGACAGGAGGTGGATCTTACGTGGTGATGTGAGCAATGGGCAGTGGCTGTAAATACAGATGAGGCTTTGCTTGCTCACCTGTTGCTCACCTCCTGCTGTTCGGTCTGGTTCCTAATGGGCCATGGACCAGTACCAGTCCGCAGCCCAGGGGTTGGGGACTGCAAATCTAGAGGATCAACTGAAACTGTGGACCTCCATGTTGCAATCAAATATTCAAATGCTTTCCAACAAAAAGTGAACACAACAAAGTCATTAAAAGGTTAGTTCACTTTAAAATTAACAAATAGTTTTCATTTTTTGAAATTATTAAGTACGTAGCAGTTAGATTCTTACAAAATAATGTACATTTTTAAGTATATCTAATTGATATACTAAGTTTTTTGAATGTGGCCTTATTTGATTACAGCTAAATTAATGTGGTCTTCCAACATGAAAAGGTTCCCCACCCCTGGACTATGCTGTGGACAGTTAGATTCAAAAGGAGACACTAAAAGGGATGTAGTCATGCATGTCCAGTTCCCTATTCTCAGTCTTATCAATCAGAAAAGTCACACTTCTCCAAAGGAGGAGGAGTGGATGAGTTGTGGGAAAACGATTAAAAAAAAAATCTTCCAAAATTTCCACTTTGGAAAGTGCAATGGAACTCCACTCACCAGCACTCCTCAACCACCCTGCTAGTCATGGAAATTTAAGGAGCTGGAATTAAGGCCTTTTCTAATATTTTTCCACTATGTCAACCAGAATGTAGGCACCTCCCTGAATGGAGTTAGAGGAGAAGTGGAAGATTATCTTTTTGTTTGGGGCAATCTTACTCCAACTTTCATGAGGTTGTTCTCTCACCCGACTGTTTCTTTGGAAGAGCTGGAGGGCAGCTGAGTTTTTTCGCACAGGAAGCTCTGAAATGCATCAAAACAGAGCCAAGGCCACATTCTACCCAAGGTTGCAAATTCATTTCCTTGTCTATTTCTTATCCCAAATTTTGTCCAGTAAATTATCTTACATAGCTTACCAGAGTCATGCAAAGTTGCTAGGGCTGCCGTAACCAACTACTTCAACCTGCTGCCTTAACACAACAGAAATTTATTGCCTTACAGTTTTGGAGGATCAGAGTCTGAAATCAAGGTGCTGGTAGGGCCAGGCTCCCACTGAAGCCTGCAGAGAAGGATCCTTTCTTGTCTCTTCTAACTTCTGATGTTTGCTGGCAGTCCTTGGAGTTCTGTGCTTGTGGATGCATCACTCCAATCTCTGTCTCCATCTTCACATGGCTGTCTTCCCCTTTCACATGCCTGTGTCTTCACATGGTGATCTCTTTTCTGCAGTTTCTTTCTTATTCTTATAAAGACACCAGTTATATTGGATTAAGTGTCCACTCTACTGCAGAATGACCTCCTCTTAGTCTAAAAAATTACATCTGCAATTACCCTATTTCTAAGTAAGTTCACGTTCTGGGATATCAGGAATAAGAACTTCAACATATTTTGGGGGGGAACCACAATTCAACCCATAAAACGAAGTCTATGTGTTAAACCTATAACACAACCCATAAACACACAAAGGTATAAAACAATACAACATCATATCAGCACCTAAATTTATACTCCAGATTTAAATTTAATCAATTTAATTTTTTCTCTAGGAATGCAAAGATTTAAGTCCAAAGATTAAATCCTCAAGCCTTTAAGTTAGTGTTCAGTGACATTATAATCTAAAAAATTATGAAAGTAAGTTTCTAAATTTATTCCTTCCAGTGTTTCATTCTGTGACATCTCAGCCAAACATATTTCTCTCTGACGCTTTCCTCCAGGAGCTGAACACCCTGAAATGGAAGTGATTTCTGTAGGAATTAGTTCAATACAAAGTCTCCATTGTGCCCCTTTTAGATGTCCAAAATCAATAGGACACATAGATTATTACAGAAATACCTATGCAACCACACAATTTAGAGAACAGGCCAATCCCCTGTCCCAAGAGCAAAGTTATAGTCCCCTAACCCAGCACTGGTTACAGACCAGACTCAGTGATACACAAGTGAAGGAGAAATGATCAGGGTGAAATGGTAAGCTGGTTACTTCTAGTTTTGATGCTAACCAGCAGTCCCATCCTAACATTGTAGGGCCTAGGGCAAAAGTACAAAAGGAAGCCCTCGTACCATTGTCTAAACATTCAAAAATTATAAAACGACAAACTGTGACATAAAATACATTCTATTCTCCTACCTGGATAGGAATGCAGTCTGTAAGTCAAGCTAGAATTTAGAATACTGTTCTGTCCTTTTTTTCTAATGATATTTTTAAGAGCAATTAAATCTTGTAGCACCCTTTTTTCTCCTGTACTCTGTATTCGGTGATCAGAGATCTATTCTCAGCTGTTTCCTCTAGTTATTTTCACTTTTTGATTTTGCCTAAGTTTTCTTTCTGCTGTTTCCAGACCTAAACCCATTTCCTGAGTTCCAGTCCTATGTTCATCTAAAACACCTTGAATTTTGTTTTCTGCTCTTCCAGATCGTTGCACTCATTGCATGATCAGCTGGTTCCTGAGAGAAGGCATCCCAGATACAAACTATCTTTGGTAAATTTATGGTCTTTCAGTTTGTGACAATCTCATACAATTTTTTTTCTTCTCCATTGTTCAAAGAAGCTTTTCGAACAAATCAAGAGCACCGTCAATTTCTGCTTATTGATAAAGCCCATTACTCTTCCACAATTAAATCCAATGTTCAGGCATTTGAAATACAAAATCATTGTCAGAAGTCGCATAATTGAAAAGTCGAGAAACCAAGTGAAACAATGTGATGAAAGGGGGAGGCGGTGATGATTCCAGGGCTTGGTGAAGGAGCCACAGGGAACCCCGAGGTTGGCTCTTCCAGAGTCTTGCTGTTGACCTCTTCACAAGTAGTTCCCAAAACATTGAGAGAGAGAGAGAGAGAGAAAGAGAGAGGAAGAAGAAGAAAGAGAACAAGGAGGAGGAAGAGGAGGAGGAAGATGATAACCTCCTCCACTAACAGATTTCTATGACTCCTGCGTGTTTTTTATAATCCTTTCCCAGCTCTACTTGATCTTTTGAGTTATTTCCCAGAAACTCTGGATTTTCTGCAAGGCAAAGGAGTTGAGATGCTGGAGGCCCCAGGCAGACTTAACTGATGCCTGGACTCACCATCCCCCTCAACTTGCCCCAAGGCATGTGTTCCCTACTAAAAAGCCCATGATCTCCATTAGTCAGAGGGGCAGATTTAAGGCAGCTTCTCCCATTCTCCCCATAAAACATCTGTTTTTTTAAAAAAAATTCCTTTCTTCCTTGGCAATCCTTCTTATCTCAATAATTGGATCTTTGTGCGACAAACAATTAGACCTAAACTGAAATCCCCTTGTGGTTTCAACAACAGGAGGAGGAGAAGGAGAATAATAATAACAACAATAATAGGGGGCAGCTAATCCATTGTTCTTTATAACTAGAGGAAACAACCAAAGGCTCAATTCTAATATACTATTTTTTTGTGTTCCGGTGGAATTTACCTGCCCTTGTGTTTCCAAGTCCTATTCTAAAGTCCTGGTTGAAAATACAATAAAAACAAACAATAATAAAGATATTATTACATATCTTAATAGGCAAAAAGGCAGCATACTGCAGCTCTGCTCATTTTGAAATAAGCCTTAACTGGAAATCAAAATACTGCTTTCCTTATGATCCAATTGCTTTCTCAGCGAAGCCCAGGAGTGGGGAAACTTTTCATGTTGGAAGGCCACATTAATTTAGCTGTAATCAAATAAGGCCACATTCAAGAACTTCAATTAGATATACTTAAAAATGTACATTATTTTTTAAAAATCTAACTACTATGTACTTAATAATTTCAAAATATGAAAACTGTTAATTTTAAAGTTAACTAACCTTTTAATGACTTTTTTGTCTGCTTTTTGTTGGAAAGAATGTGAATATTTGTTTGCAGCATGGAGGTTCACAGTTTCAGTTAATTCTCTAGATGAGTATCATTCATTTGTGACCTTAAAGGCATCTTGATTTGGGTTAGGTAGGAGAATGTAGATTCGCAGCAATAAGTGGTTAAAAAGCAAGAAAGTATTTTTTGGACATGTTGCCAAACGCATGGGTTTTCTACTGCATTTTTCCATATTTTAATTGGATCTTTCTTAGCATCAAACAATGATTTAAAGTGTCAAATGTCACCTACTGAGAGCTCAATCAATTCCATCTGTAGTTCTTTAGGTGCCTGGGTGATATCAACTAGGTTAGGCTAAAATGATAATTTGAGTGTGATGTCATGATTCTCAAAGTCAGTGAAGCTTTCATTGTATTCTGCAGTTAATAGGTCTATAACAGCTACCTATTCCTCAGATTATTCACATATATCATTCTGCTCATCAATGACCTTTGCTAAGTGGGGAAACTATTCATCCAGAATTTCGTTTAGAAGAAGTGTTTTGAAAAAATACATCTTTTTTCAAAATGCTGGATTTTTTTTTTTGCCACATATGTAGATTTAGTTTTATCTTGCAAAGAAATATTCAAATCATTTTGATTTGACGTGATATCACACAGAAATGATGCACTCCTGTAGAAATCTTCTTTTAATAATTCTCATTGCTGATTGTGTTCTTCACAAAATTGAGCTATCTGTTTCCCCAGAGATAAAATTTTCACGAACACCTGTCCCTGTGATAGCCAATACACTTTAGAATATGGCAAATCCACACTGAATACCTCATGGTTGCACTTTAGCATGTTATGAAACTGATGAAGCCGTGTTGCATTTGCATGAAAATAGTTAACAATACTTATAACTTGTTGCAAAGTGTCACTTAAAATAGTAGCTTCAGCACAGAGGCTTTTGCTGATACAACAAAAATAAATGAGAGCATCTGGGTCTGTCAATAGTTTTTTTTATCTGTTCAATAAACCCTTCATGTTTTCCTGTCATGGAAGATATGCCATCTGTACATACGCTCACCAAATTTACCAAATTCATTCCAACTTCACAACATTTATCTTGAAAGGTGTTGAAGATATCTATTCCCCATGTTCTGTTGGCAAGAGTGCCCAAAGCGAGTAACTCTTTGTAGTAAAGAAAATCTTCTGTTATAACCCGAATGAAGTATAAAGCCTGTACTAAGTCAGTAGTATCAGTTGATTCATTGAAAGTGATCGAGTATACATATTTTCCTTTTGAAGCATTGCATGAAGTTCTTCTGTTAAGTTGAAGGCCAATTCATGCTGATGATCAGTTATGGTTCTCCTTGAAAGAGGCAGTTGTTTGTGCTTTGAAACATTATGGGGATCTAAGCAGCCTACAACTTCCACAATGCATTCCTTCATAATTTCCACATCACTGAATGGCTTCCCTTTTTTCCTGAGTATATAAGCTACTTTATAAGTTGTTTCGGTGGCATTATTTCCAGATCTTGTTGCTGTTTGAAAGAATTATCTTTGCTTTTCTTTTCATCTTTTAATTTCTGCAACACAACTTTTTGTGCCTCTCCTTCTAAAATATCTGTGGTCCTTATGAGTGTTATAATGCTGATGAGCATTGAATTTCTTTAATGTTGATATTGCAGTATCAGAAAGCAAGCAGATCATCTTATCTTTAGCAGAAACAAGATAATATTGCAATTCATAATCTTCATTAAAAAATCTGTTTTCTTCCTTCAGTGTTTTCTTCCTTCAGTGTTTTCTTGGTTTTCTTTGACATGATGGGCTATTAAGTAAACAGAATTAAAAAAAATACTGTTGAGCTGTGTAACTATTCACAAATTCCACTTCAAACAGAAATACAGTGCATCATTGTCAATAGCTGATAATAGACCGGTGTACTCGACTCCCTAAACTCTTGCCAACCAGCCAGTGCAGTAGTGGCGCCATTCAGGAGGGGGAAGTTAGAACTAAATCATGAGTGTAGCAGCCATCAATTTAGCCCTTATGGTTTACTAATATTCTAATTGTGCCAGTCAATCTAAAAAGATTATTCCATTGTAACTTATTTTATTCTTTGGTGTTTTTTTGAATACATTTATTTTTAAAAATAAGATAAAAATAGAAAATATGAACAAAATGTATTAATAAAAATAGAAGTATTTTGCTCTGTAAAATTTGGATTCAGTCAAAAGGCTGCACTTAAGGACTTAGAAGGCTACATGAGGCCTGAAGGCCACAGCTTCCCCACATCTGGCTAAGCCTATAAGGTCAAAGTCAGCTTTAGAAATCCATTCATTGAATCCCAAAGTGAGTAGGCTATGCACAGCCCACAACAATTACAAAACTACACAATGAAAAACCTTGCTTATTGTTCTCTCTTCTCCTTATTGTCACCAAAAACTGTCAATTCTTTCCAAAGGCATTAAGATAGGTTGAAGGGAGAGTCAACATTGTCCACTTACAAGAGGGCATTATTGTCCCCAATTTTCATGTGCCTGTGTGTCATATGCTGAAAACCCATTGATTATAGGTACGATGAGCAAAGACCTATGTTGGTACCTTGGATTTTCTGCCCTCAAGGACTGTATTAACTTGTGCAGTAAAGAACAGTTATGAATGATGGTTCATTAGGTCCTTTTTAATTCTGTGAATCTATGAATCTGTAAGTTAGCAGTTTCTATAAACCAAGACAATTAAAAGTAGGTTACATAGGAAAGTTACATATGAGTAAGAGAAAACATTCAGCCGAAGGAATGGGAAAGATTTCAGGGAGGAAGTGACATTTGAAATATGGCAGGGATAGGTTGAAGTTTACACACTCTGACTTATGTAACTATTTTTGTATAAAAATAGTTGAGTTGAGCAGCTCGACTCAAATCGTTCATGAGCTCTAATTTCTACTTTTCAGGGGTCAATAGACTCAATTATGCCATTTCAAGGTTGTTCCACCATTTTTTATTCAAACGTAATCTCTTACAGTGTTTCTTCTTTTTTTTTTTTGGTCTGAACAAATTTCAGGGGTGTTTTGCTTTGTTGTTTATTGATTTCTTTTGTTTTTAATATCTTTGCCCACCCTTTCCCTTCCTTTCTCCCCTTAAACCTGATGTAAAATCCTGGGGGATCCTGCCAGCCTCATGATATCATCAGAGGAGTAGTTGCCAGGCCTGATTTCCCACAGGCCTCACTGACTCCACTGTGGTCTAGCTGTCCCGCAAGGTCATGGCAGGTCCTGCACCAGAATCCACTAAGCTGTGGCTGGATGTGCCTGGATGCTTTCAGTACGGCATCAACATGCACCGCTGTGGCCCATGGGCCCTTCTGTGGCCAATACAAACCAATCTGTGGTGGCCTTATCCCCAGCCCAAGCCCCTCTCAATCAACCAGTCTCCTCAGCATTTTCCAACTACCTAAGCAGGTCTAGAAATTATAAATTGTTGTCTCCAGAATTCACTGAAAATTGAGGGCCCTATGAGGGTGCCTTAAATCCTACCTGACAAACTTCTTCTTAAGCCACAACCATGTTACTGGCCCCCAAGGGGAAACCAAAAAACACTCTGAATTCGTGTTTGCAGTTCTCTTTCTCTCTTCTCTCCCCTCCTCCTCTTTTTCCTCCTCCCTTTCTCTCTCTCTCTCCTCCTTTTCCCACCATCTCCTCTTCTCCTGCCTTCCCCCAACTCCTTCCCCTCTCTCCCCTTGCTCCCTCTCTTTCTCTCTGTGATTTGAACAACCTTTCAGCCCAGAGGGCTTTGCTTTCCTTCCTGGCTAACGAAAACATCCACTAGTTTGTATGTTATAACCTGCCTTCTCTACAAGCTACATCGTCCATGACCTTTGGCAGGCAGGCTTGCCTCTTCATACATAAAACCCACCTTTGAAAACAGAGAGAAAGATCATTTTCTTTCTCAGTGCAATCAGGCTCCTGGAAATATTGACCCTCATCGGAGGCAGTAAGGGCCAGGAAAACAAATAAAGCTTTCGTAGTTCTGTGGCTCTTTGGGGCTGTGCAACGTTTAAGAAGTTTGAGATTATGTAGGCTTTCACGGATGACTGACCCAACAAGCTCATCTGAAACAGGGATTACATATAAGAAAAAGAGACATTTTTATTTCGGTTAAGGCTCACCTCAAAATGGGCAGAGCTTCAGTATGTTGACTTTTTGAATACTGGTAAATAAATAAATGAAGAGGCACCTTTATTGTGATTTTTAGACATTACTAGAGGCCAGGACTTTAAAATTTAAAGAGTAGAAAAGTTCCACCAGTTTACAGACCACTGACATTTGAGGTTTGAGCCTTTAAGTTTTAGTTATAGAAATAAAGAATTGGTGTAACATTTGCTGCCTAAAATTCTGGAATTCTCCATCTCTTTTGAATTAGCTGTATACAGGGTCAATGAGGTGACTGTGGAGGGACTACCTGCTCTTTCCATGTAGCTTGTCTACATGCTTCGAAAGTCACCAATCCATTCCCCTCCTGTCCTCAATCACCACGTGGCTACAAGCTGGCTCTGAATGGGTCTTTCAAAATGTCTTCAAGCCAGACTATTTAACGGCTTAGTCTAGGCAAAAAGAATAAGAACAATAGCAATGAGTACACAATATATGGAGCAGGGAAGAAGAGATAGCAAATACTAGAGCTGGACTTCAGTTTAGATTTAAACCATACTATGAAAATCCCTGATTGTAGAGTTTATTCAGTAGACAAGGAGGAACCATTAAAACATTTAAGTTTGTGAGTAATGTCAGTGAACCAAGTCTAGGAAAAAATTTAATGATCTGAAACGATCCTCTGTAGGAGTTCAGAATAGATGTGACTTTGGGAGGAAAAATCATAATTTACAGATGCAATATGTGGGCAAAGGGACACTTCATCCTTGAAAAATGTCTCTTTTCCAAAACCGGAACCAGTAACTTTTACCCAAAAGACTATAGAACTCTCTCTAGTCAAAATAGTTATTTATATCATTAGGGCATAAACATACTCTTAAGAAGTATAAAACACATCGAGGCAATTTTTACAAAGAATATTAAATACAGGTCACTCACAAATGCCTCCTAGGTGACCACACTAAACTGTATTCAAATCGTGCTCCAGTGACTCACAGTGTGCCAGCCTGACATGACTTTTGAGTGGCCACAGCTGCAGATGTGCTTTGAAAATAGGTTTCCATCTATTGGATGTGGGGCAGGGGGGAGGGGGAGGGGGAGGGAAAGGTGGGAGAAGGGAGGAGGGGACGGGTATACGCACACAAAGAGTGCAATGCACACCACCCAAAGAATGGACATATTTGAAACTCAGACATGGGGGGGAAGAGGGACAAGGGCAACATGTGTAACCTAAACATCTGTATCCCCATAATATGCTGAAATAAAAAAAAAATAGGTTTCCTTTAACTGGATTTAAAATCAATTAAAATCCCATTAGAAACATAATTGTAGTAATACACATCTTAAAATGGTATCTTCTAAAATAAACTAAAAAATGGGGGTGCTTGCATAATTAATGCTCTATGCAGCACAGAATACATCATGCCTTTCAGTTGCCACCTGCCCATATTTAGGTAAACGCTTCAGTTACTGCGGAAGGAACAATTGGAAGGCCACGTCAAATTCAGGTGTTGACACCAATAAAACATATTGATCCCCATCCATTCTCTTCTAAGAGAGCAAACACCTTGTAGATACGCCCACCATGACTTAGAAGACATTTTACCCCTTTTCTGTCTACTCATTAACCAGTAAGAACATATTAAGCAACTCAACACACATTTACTTTCACTCATTATTCCTGGCCCAATTCAAATGTTATTCTTTTGACAAAGCCAAGCCTGTTTCCCAAACCTGCAGTTACTAATTAGCTCTTCAGATCAATCATGGCACAGTCCTTTGAGCTTTATCACTTCAGAGTTTCTCTAAGTTCAGACTATCCTCATTCTTGAAGT
Organism: Avahi laniger; assembly: GCA_963575035.1. Taxonomy (NCBI): domain Eukaryota; kingdom Metazoa; phylum Chordata; class Mammalia; order Primates; family Indriidae; genus Avahi; species Avahi laniger. The sequence continues at coordinate 9,428 of CAUYSK010064267.1, read as the reverse complement.
ATAGTCCTCAAGCCAGCAACACAGGCATCGCCCGGAAGCTTGTTAGAAATGCCTAATCTCAGGTTCTGCCCATATTTGCTGAATCGGAATCTGCAATGTGACCATATGACTGAGTGTTTGTATGTACATTAAAGTTTGAGATGCAGTGCATTCTGTCTTGTTTTTAGGAGAGTGCCTTGCAAAGAATCAATTCTCAATATTTCTTTAAATAAGCCAATACTTTTTTAAATTTTAAAGTATTAGGAATGTAATATAAAAAATTAAGCAAATGTTTCTGTATTAGGGGGGCACCCTTTGCTTCTGAGTAGTAAGACAAATGAGACAATTACATATAAAGCACTTTTCCAAGGAAACGACATTTAAGCACTCAGAGTGACTATCATATAGTTGGTTTATGAAATGTTAGTTAATATTATCGTTATCTAGATTGCTATGCCAATTGGTTTTTCTACTCATGTAGACATCATCTCCATGTTTTGGTCAATGTATTCCAATATGACTTGGTTGACTTTAGCTTTCATTTTATAGCAGGGAAATGAAACAACAGTATAGAGCCATTATTAAAAAACATCAGGAAAGGCAAGAGAGAAAGAGAGCTTTTTCTCCTGTAGCGGAATGACTGTGAGCCTTGCTGTGAGGAATATAATTATTATGGTCATTGTATGGAACATTTCTTAAGTAGCCACTGGGTATTTGGGAAAATTCAGATCCCACCAAAGACATATGTTCTATTCAACATAGGGCTATGAGAATGAAATTATTTCGTTGTTTTATTTTGTTTTACAATCATTCTTCAACCAAAGTAGATTCCTATTTTCAGCCATTTCCTTGTAATCCTGCTTTTTAAAAAAAATCTCTTTAAAAGAAAATATTCCAAAAAAGAAAAAAAAGCTTTGTGTTGTAATTCCAATTTTTGAACTGATACTTGATGTAAGGGCCTATAAAAAGATGAAGTACATAGTTTAATTGTCCTTTTATCAGACTGGGGGTGGGGGCACATGATAAGATTCCCTTTAGCAGCCTATTGACTCTTTCAACCTTGCCTCTTGAAACCTTTCTGAACATAGGAGCTGATACTGCAGGTTTTATATTTATAATGATTAATTAATTCTGCACTAAGCAATGTTCTTGACTGCAAGAACAAAATCCACTTTAGAAAGCCTAAATGACAGCTTGACTAAAATAATTAACACCCATACTGATAGAATTGAAATGTTCTTACTTTACTTTACACAGGCAGATTTCAGAAATTTAATTACTACCATTTTTAATTGTTCTAGAATTATAATAAAAATAAAGAAGGTTTGATAAAGCAATGGTGTAGATGAAAAAAATCAAGCAAGGGATATAAAATAAGGAAGTGACATTTAAATGTGGATATACCTAAAATGGTTACATACAGCCCAGGCACAAACATGTATTTTGGTAGGTTGAGCTATGAACATAAAAATGGAGCTGATTGTGGTCCAGGTTTTGAGGGGACACTCTTAGATCACCATCATTGCTCTCTGGAACTATTAAACATCCCAATGATGTATAATATAACCGTCGCTTCTGAATGTCAGAGGTTTAGCATTTCCTTGCAACTCTTTGGCCCTTACTGTCAACTTTAACTATTATCTAGTTCATAATGGGACTTAAAAATCTCTAAATTTAAGAGTTCTGACATCTGGTTCCTGTGGCATAAGTAAATAAAAGAGGCAGAAGCACGTGATATAGTCTCTTGCCTTTTCCCATGAATTTCTGAGTGGAATTCACAAAATAACCTAAGAAGTGGAAGCTCTCAACCGCAGCAAACTCAACCTATTGTCTGTCAGATTACATCTATACAAAGTGACAGCTTCGCGGATAAAAGGCTTTGATGACATCCTCATAATTCTCATTCTCCTATCTTCCTATTTTGTATTTCCTAAATACTAGTAAATGAATTCTAAATATTTACTAACTACCTTTTTAAAAAAATTTGCTTATAAAAAGAAAAAAGTAACCAAGGTGCTGGTCTGAGTGAAAAAACATATTATTAAGGGCAAAAGAAGTTAGTGAAGTCCAAAATTTCATTGGCAGAAAGATTCATAAGATCTTTGATCATTTTTTTGTTGTTATTATTCTGTGACAATCTTGTTGTGGCATCCAACTTCAATGCCTTCTATAGGTTGGAGAATCATCCTATAGAAGCAATTGACAAAGCAATTGTCTAAAGCTGCACAATCCAATATGGCAACTTCTGGCCACATGTGTATTTTAAGCCCTTGAAATGTGGCTATTCCATAATGAAATGCATTGTGTGCGTAAAATACATTATGGATTTCAAAGACCAAGCACAAGAAAATAAAGAGTGTAAAACTCCACATGGGTCATTTTTATATTGATTATATATTTAAGTGGAAATATTTTAGATATTTTGAGTTAAATAAAATATATTATTAAAAGTAAGGTCACTAGGCTTTTTGTTTTTTTTTTTTCTTTTACTTTTTTAAATGTAGCTACCAGAATATTTTAAATCACATACATGGTTCATATTTTTGGCTCCCATTACATTTTCATTGAACAGTGCTGGTCTGCAGAGAGTTATACACTGAACAGTTTACAAAATACTCATTCATATATTCTTTTTGTGAAGAATGGGCACTGGAATCTGAGAATTATGGGTTTAGATCATCTTTCTAGGACTTTCTATAAATGAAAAGCAGAATACTTACCTCTCAAGGTTATTATAGACAATAAATTAATAAACTGTTAAATATTAAAGGGTCAAAGGTGGTCCCTGTCTGGCAGTGTTGCAGGAGAAAGAGCACGCATGTGTCTAGCCAAACAGAATAACATCTTTGAACATGCACTTTCCCAGAAGCAGGGCTGCGGACCAATTAGTTTCTACTTCTCAGTTTTTTTCACCCATAAAATGGAAGTCATAATCCAACCTTGCCAGGTTGTAGTGGTGACAACATAGCGCTTAATAAATGGAGGTAATTATTAATGCGCATTCAATCAATGTTAATTATATTCCTTTTTCTTTCTAGCATTTGTTGCTTACCAGATGCCAGGGATTGCTTTAAAGAATTTAAGAAACATTTTGTAATTTAATCCTCACAACAGCAACAGCAGCAATAATACTAATAATAGCTAGAGCCTGTAGAGATTTGACCAGGCCCTGAGCAAGATGTCTTACCTGTGTAATCTCAAACAACATAATGAAGCATGTACTCTGGTAGGAAAATTAAGACACAAAGTATTTTTAGCCACATTTTATGGATGAAAAAATTGAGCCTTAGAGATACTAAGCCATAGCCCAAAGTCACACAATTAGCTCAAGACAGAGCTAAGAGTCAAATCCATTGATCCCAAAAGCTATTCTCTTAGTGACCACAACAGGGTCCATCTGCAACCTCCTTCCCTCCATGGCTTTGTTCCTTCCTATCTTCTCTTTCTTGTCTTTTCCTTTCTTCTTCCCACCCTGTTCTTCCTCCCTTTATGTTTCCTTTTCTTTTATTCTCTCTTCTCTCTAACCACTTTTAAGATAACAGTATATAAGCTTATGTGATTTTTTTCTCCCACAATATCTAGTTTGGTGCATTACCAAACTGTTTTTTAATGTTTGGCTTTGTTTGTTTTTTAAGCATCTTGACCATAACTATCTCTGCCTGTAATGCTGCATTTGCACTTTCTGCTGCAAACTAAGGTCTGACATGTTCCTCTTTCGGTTACTGCTCCTCTAATGTATTCATCAGTGGATCAGCCCACCACAGAGGTGCTTCCTGTGAGTTACATTTGAGGAATGTCAGATGTCTGGACAAAAAAGTCATAATAGCACTTCTGTTGAATTTCAACAGTACTAAACATCACCTTGGAGATGGTCTAGTCCACCTCTCTACATTTTACACAGAAGTACAGCAGGAAATTCTATTCTAGAGAGATTTTGACTTGATTTTGATTTTGATTTTCACATAGCTATGTGGTCACTAAGGTCTAGATCCAATTCAATGTACTTTGTACATACCATTCTATACTCCAAACTTATTTACCTTTAATAAATAGCTCAAAACCTACTATTAAGTACAAAGCTCCATTTTAGAAAAGAAAATTCAGGGAAAGCAAAGCAATATTTAAAATGCTGTGGCAAAATCCCATTATTACATTCTTACAATCCGTTTATCTATGCCTCTTGACTGTTCTAAACTGTGCCATGGCCCCATAATCATGCTTTACTTGGCTCAAAACTTCAGTGCAGAAGAGAACAACTAGCCTTCTTCCCCATGCTTGAGCTTTCAGCAGCCAATGCAAGAATAAATGCTTAGTTTCACAGCAAACTCAGCCTGCCTCATGTTGTACAACTCAAAACAACAAAGATAGGTACTTAGTCTGTTCAGGCTGCTGTAACATAACACTGTAGACCGGGTGGCTTATAAACAACAGAAATTTCTCATGGTTCTGGGGCTGTACATAGAAGATCAAGGTGTCTGCAGATGCAGTGCCTGGTGAGGGTGTTTCCTGGCTCAGAGACTGCCATCTTCTCACTGGTCCTCCCTTGTATAGCAGAAGGACAGGGAGCTCTCTGTGGCCCCCTTTTTAAAGGAACTAATACCATTCACCTCTCAGGCCCCACCTCTGAATACCATTGCCTTGGGGATTAGGATTTAACATATGAATTTGCTTGTGGGGAGAGGACAAAAATATTTGGTTTGTTACCATTCCAAGTTGTGGCTGATTTCTCAGTTGCACTTGTGTACTCCCACGGAGGTAATCCCTCAGTGCATGTTAGGTCTTATCCTTTATCCTGAATGATTGTGATTTTTGTCATTTTAAACATTGCTCTGAGAAAGCATGCAAAGCTCAATGAAACTCTCTAATCATTTCTGATTCAACCTTACTAATCATTCTCCATATACCTGCAACAAGGCTTTCAAACTTTGGAACATCATTTCCAGTTTATCAACTGTGAATAGCAGTGCACCATTGTGTAACACCAGGGAAGGGTGATTATTTAAGAATACCTCCACAAGTAAAGTCTTCTCCATCTGAGAGAATATTCGTAAACCCTTCCCTATAGCAGCTAACTCCCACCATGTTTCATACGATCCTGCTCAATCTTTGTCACATTCTAGAATCAATTATTGTTATTAAATATTATATATACTAAAGAAGGCGGCAGAAGTTATTGTTTATTGCCCTACATTTTTAGTATGCCAATGAAAAAGTAACTACAAATTTATTAACCTTAACCTGACTATAATGAATTTGGTGGAAATAATGTTAATTTGTAGCAATCACAGTACACATTGATATTTCTCTAACCTCTGAGGCCAATTACAAGTCTTTCTGGTCCATGTCTGTAGCAGAGAAATCTCAATCTATCCGTCTCATAGGGTCATTGTTCTTAGGAGAATTGGATATGTTCTCAAAATGTGCTCAGTGTTGAGTGAACAGAAAGAAACAACTAGCATCATTATCTTCAAAGAACATTAGTGGAGCATCCGTCTACACCCTGCGTGGCTCTGAGCATCATACAAAACCAGATGCGCAGATGCAGAGCTGCCTGTCGGGAGCTTACATGGATACCCATATTGTGAATACACATAGGTCTGAAGCATACACTTCTGCTTCTATGTGATGAACACATCATTCAGGTAAATAATAAAAATATCGGTTTTTAATATTATGGTACATGTCCCTACCCTATTCATATAGCAAATCCTATAGAATAGCATTAGGCACTTTCCTAAGAGAATATGCTTTGAAAGCTTGTGTTGACTACAATTTTGTGTTGACTGAACCATAAATTCAATTTGAATTATCATTTGGTTCCTGTCTATAGCTTCTATCTCTCACATCGATCAAACGTTGGTATAAGGAGGCAGGTTTCTGAGGAATATGGGGTTGATGTCCCAGGGAATAAATACTATACAATACATTGGGCACCTCTCTTCCATAAAATAGAGAGAATGGTTTAATTAAAAGAAAATAGATCCATACTTCTCCTATGACCCCGGGCCTAACAAACTGAGTTTGGGTGTGTTCCTTTTGAAAGCAGTCACTCCTGGATGCCTGTTGATCTCACCTGCCTGTTATGGCCTCCTAACTCCCCACCTCTAAATTCTCTCAGTTATATCTAGAGGTTCCCAGGGTGTATAACATGTGCTCAGGACGGACATGAAAGGCTTTGTTTCCCGTCAGCACACTGGTTGAAATCCTATTCTTCTGGACGTTTCTTCATATTGTTGATCCCAAGGTCCTCAGTAAAAACAAAGATGTTCACATGGGCTTCTGAGGTGGGGCTTCCATCCTCCCCAAATTGTGAGCTGAGGGGCTGGTGGTACCACAGCAGCACTCCGATCCTCTTGGGCCTCATAGGAGTGGAGCCACCATGCCATGATTTACCTAGAAGTGAGAAGCCCCCCTCTCTCGGAGCTGTTCATACAACTGGACTCTAAAACAGTATTGCTCATATCCCAAACATCCACGAATCCTCTCAACAATCAAGAAAAAATTAGTCAGGAAGCTGAACATACCAAGCACTGGGTCGTTTCTCCCCTGCCATCCTTCACCACCCCTCCCTACCTCCTGTTACACAAAATCGGATTATGAAAAGTAGATGCCTGGCTGCAGAACCTTCAGATACAGCTGGGCAGTGGTTTCCCAGGAGACTGCAGAAAATATCTAACATTTTCTGCATGCCTGATTTAAGCTAGGCATTTTCTAAGTATCTGATGGGTTCAGATCCTGACTATCTCACATCTAGCTCTGTGGCCTTAACAAATTTCTAAACTCCTCTATTCCTCCTCTTCCTCAGCTCTAAAATAGAGATAATAATCCCTATGTTACAGGGTTGCTCTGAGAACTAAAGGATTCAGACATAAAGCACTTAGAAAAATGTCTGACACATAGTAAGCACCATATTGTGTTTAGCTATCATTAATCCTCACAATAACCTTCTAAGGACTAATGCTTTTTCCAGTTTACAGATGAGGAAGCCACGGCATAGAGAAGTAAAGTAACTTGTCCAAGGTAACCCAACTAATAAATAGATGAAAGAGCTGGGAATCAGATGCAAAGATTTCAGAACCATATCCCAAACTTTTAACCACCACCCTCTCATTCTGTTGTGTGTTAAAAAAAAAAGAAAAGAAAATTAATTGTCCAAATTACCTATCAAAAGTCTGTTGAGTCTTCTTGATTATCTCCAGTTTCTTCTTGTAGAGGCAACAAGGAATAGTAAATAAAAAGCCTCTACCCACGGAAGCCTCAAGCACTGCCCTCTGCAAATATGCCTTCTCCTTGCAAGTGGATTCCTTACGAATTTTTTAACTAGTGCTACATTTCTTCAACAACTGGAATCACCAGTGACCATTTTCTGATTTTTGGTCTGGTGTTTTATTTGTTTATTAATTAATTTGTTTGTTTGTTTATGTAATTCCCCAGCACTAATACTACTTTCCCTTCCGGCTTCTTCACTGTCGCTGGCATCTGTCCTTAACTTTCTTTTTTGGACTTCATTAAGTAAGCTGTAACTAACGCTCTGAAGCATAAAACTTGGGCAGCCCTCCCCCTAGTGGTAATGCTGGAAATATCCTAAAATTGTTAGGATTACAAATGAATCCCTTTCTATCAAAATCTACCTATTCCTTTCAAAGTTATTACAGAAAGAAGAAGCAGACAAGTGGAGAATATCAAATGACAAAGATGAAATAGCTTTCTGATGCCCCCTAAAAGCTTAGGTACTTCAGTCATCTGGAGGATGAGTCGAATAACAAGAAGGGCCGATTGCCGGCTGCAGGGGGTAGAGGGAGGGAGGGAAGAAAATCCAGATTTATAAAGGAGGCACTTGTGAAGCATTCAAAGCTCCTGAGTCAAAAGGTAGCATGTCATGTTAGATGGGAAGTGAGAAATAAAGGAAGATCATTAAGGCTGGAATGTAGAGAAGAGAGAGGATTAGGCCAGGCCAGTACATGTAAGCTCTTCCAGCCAAAGTTTAAGATTGGAGTCTTATGTCTAAATGCAATGGGACTAGGCTTCTATGTCTGTAAAAAGAAAAAAAAAAACAAATAATAATAGCAATGGGAAGCAATTAAAGGTATTTTATCAAGGAATCAACACAATTAGGCTAGAATTTTTAGTAGATCCCTAAAAATCATATCTAATTATGCCAGGAGAGAGGTAAGAGTCATTTCCAATCCAGCGATTTTGTTTTCCCTATTATCTTCATTTCATATTTCTAGGCACAGACAAGATTAAACCAATAATAGTAAAGACCTGCTTTTTAACAGACAGAAAGAGAAATTATGTTACTGGGAAGTGAGGGATTTTTCTAAGTCAGCATTCCCTACTGGGTAGCTGTCAGCTCTGTCTGGAAATGGCTAAAATTACTGAACAGAGTAACGAATTTAATAATCCCTTGGTAATCTTTCCCTCTGTGAAGGGGAAAACAATAAATGCTTCTCTGTGGTTATAATATATTTGCTTATCCATTTACTTATCCAAATGGTTTGGGAGTCCCAGAGAAGCATGAAATTTGACAGTGCCAAAACATACCCATCCTTAGGCCCTTCTCCATAGAAGTTTCCCAGCTGTGATCCACCTCTCTCTTCTCTGCTCTCCTACAGCAGCTGACATTACTTCTTGGGATCTAACAGTCAAAACTGATTTAAAATGGTCAACAGAGAAACTGTGAGTTCCCACCCCATCTCCTGCCCCTCAACCACTCACATAGAAAGAACAGCATGTGGGGATGAAAGCAGAGATGATGCATCTACAAGCCAAGAAATGCCAAAGGGTGCCAGGTAACCACCAGAAGCAGGAGAGAGGCATTGTCTTCATCCATCTGTGCTGCTATGACAGAATACCTGAGACTGGGTAATTTGTAAAGAACCAAAATTATTTCTCACAATTCTGGAGGCTGGGAAGTCCCTGATCAAAGTGCCAGCAGATTCAATTATTGTCTAGGGCTGCTCCTCCAGAGGGAGGGAATGCTGTGGCTTCACACGACAGAGGCAGAAAGGCAAGTGACTGAATCCTGTATGAACCCGCTTTCATAAGGGACTAATCACATTCACGAAGGAGGAGCCCTCAAGGCCTACTCACCTCTTAAAGGCCCCAGCTCTTAATACCATCACATTGGCAATACCTGAATTTTAGAGGGGCCACATTCAAACCATAAAAGGCATGGAACAGATTCTCTCTCACAGCCCCCAGAAAGAATCAACCCTGTCAACAGCACCTTGACCTTGGACTTGTAGCCTCCAGAACTGTGAGTGAATAAAGTTATGTTATTTAAGCCACCCAGGCTGTGGTACTTCGTTAAGGCAGCTCTAGCAAATTAATACAGACATTGGTCTCAGTCTTCTACATACGAGGAAATGTCACCACTCGTTCCCAAAAACCAAGGTCAGAAAGTTGAGTCATCCTTGAACTTGTTGCTTTCCTTACACATGTGAGTG
>CAUYSK010064265.1:0-25893 GCA_963575035.1 Avahi laniger | reverse complement strand
CTTAGTGGTAATACTCAGATCTGCTACTCAAGGAAGGTGGTGAGTTGCCCATGACATGTAGAACCCTCCCTATTCTTTTTATTTTTTCACACCATAGTTGCTCTAGTATACCAAACATATATGACTGGAAATTGATATTTTCAAAACAAAGTGAGCCCAATAAAAAAAAATTCTTGTACTAAGCCTCATTTGGTTTGGATCACATGTATTGCATATGAAGTAATTTTCTCATATCCAAACAGGAATGTCTCTGTTTGTATTGATTTGAGTCTTATCACCTGAGTTAAGTGTGACATTTTAAGGCATTTTTTTGAAGGACGTTTTGCAAAATTTTTAGCTAATATGAAAGACTTTAGTACCATAGTATTCAGGCTCTATAAAGAAAAGTCTAATATAATTTAAATTCAGAATTAAAAGATATATGCATATGCCCAAATTTATTCGGTTGTGTCAAATAGCAATTCATTTTCAAGGCCATAAAATGATCTAATCACTAAGAAAGTATTAATTTTATATAAAATTACATAATCTATCATTATATTATGGCCTAAAATTATTTTCTACAACTGACAAAAAGTATTTCTTTACAATCCACAATGTGCTGTGTCATAACACTGTAACATCAGCAGAGCCTGAAAATTTAATAGAAAATTAGTACAAGACAAATTTTCTCAGAATGTTAAAACATTTTAATCATGTTTAAAAGTATATTTTAATGAAGAAAATATGATGTACTTATACACATCTGCCAACTGAAAAACAGGACCATAAAAATTTAGACTGGTTGAAGATGAATGTGGCTTCTTGCGCAATGAACGAATTAAAAAATTCAGTCAATTGAACGTTTTTCCTCAGCAAGCATATCAGAAGATGAGTCAGTTCAGACTCATCTATTAATGTATTAATTTAAAACGTTCTTATCTTCCCTTTGCAACTTCCCTTCAAAGCCAATATCTTTCTGAATGGTATTGAATTTTAACGGAGAAAATGTACTTTCTATGCAGAAGGTGAAAAATGCCTACAGCAGCAGAAAATAAGACAAATAAAAGTGAAGCCAACAAATTGCCTCAGTGGAATGGTGTGCAACAGAGACCTAGGTATTCGTGAATGTGTTCCATTAGATCATGTCTTAAAGCAATGCACTTGTTCTAAATACACTATTCTAACAGTGTAAATACCCTGAGAGCAAATGATATAGTTCATACATATTAAAAAAACATTATAATAAATAAACCTAGAATTTTTTATAGCTGTGTCACTCAATCCAGATAAGTATTTAATGATCAAGACATTTTAAAGTTTGCAATTTTTTTCACAATATGAGCTCCAAAACATAGATAAAAACAGTTTTTATTCTGATTACAAATACAATGCATTCTCTATACATAATCTGAAAAATAAAAATCAATTATAATCCTATTATCTCAAGATAATCCCTATTATTATTCCATCCCTGTATTCATTTTATTCATTTTAATTTATGCTTTCTATAATCCATTTTAACTTATGCAATTGTATTAAGGATATAATTATATTTATTATAATTATTTAAAATATCTGTACATTCTAATTTAAAGTCACAATACTTGACTGTCTTAACTGATAAAAATGGTAACTCCAGAATGTTAATAGCAGCACAATTCACTATTGGAAAGATGTGGAAACAACCCAAGTGCCCATCACTACATGACTGGATTAATAAGATGTGGTATATGTATACCATGGGGTTCTACTCAGCCACAAAAAACAATGGTGATCTAGTACCTCTTGTATTGTGCTGGATAGAGCTGGAACCCATTCTACTAATTAAAGTATCCCAAGAATGGAAAAACAGGCAACACGTGTACTGACCATCAAATTGACAGTGATTAACTGATCAACACCTATCTGCACATATAGTAATAACAGTCATGGGGTGATGGGCAGGTGGGAGGGAGGAAGAGGTGATGGGTATATACACACCTAATAGGTGCAGTGCACACTGTCTGTGGGATGGACACCTTGAAGCTCTGACTCGGGTGGGGTGAAGGCAATTATGTAATCTAAATATTTGTACCTCTGTAATATGCTGAAATAAAAGAATAAAATAAAAGTTCAGTTCAAAACTACATGAGATATTACTTCACATCCACTAGAATGATTGTAATAAAAAAGAAACCTACCGGCAAGGCTGGGAAGAATTGGAACTCTCATACACTGCTGGTAGTAGTACAAAATAAAATGGTGCACTTATTTTGGAAAACAGTTTGGTAGTTCTTCAAAACGTTAAACATATACTTACCATGTAATCTTAGATATATAGATTTTAGAGAAATGAAAATGTATGTCTACACAAATACATGTACATAAATGTTCATGGTAGCATTATTCATAATAGGCAAAGTGTGGTTTGAGATCTTAGATGTGTACCAAGAGAAATGAAAACATACATCCGTGCAAACACTTATAGATACACTTTCATAGCAATACTATTCATAATAGTAAATTGTGGGATTAGCCCAAATGTTTATTAATTGGTTCTTGGATAAATAAAATGTATTATATTCATATAATGGAATATTATACATCCTTAAAGTGGAAGAAAATCCTGACATATGCTACAACATGGATGAAACTTGAAGACATTATGCAAAGTGAAGTCAGTAACAAAAAGGAAATTTCTGTGTGATTCCAGTTAAATGAGGTACTTACAACAGTTAAAATCATAGAGACAGAGAGTAGAATGACGATTACCAGGAGCTGAGGGCAAGGGGAATAGAGATTTATTGCTTAATGGATATAGAGTTTCAGTTTTACACAATGAGAGGATTATGGGGATGGAGTTTATAGAGTTTAAGTTTTACAAGTTGAGAGGGTTATGGAGATGGTGGTGATGGTCGAACAACATTATAAATGCATTTATTAATAATACCACTGAACCTGTATGTTTAAAAATGGTTAAGATGGTAAATGTTATGTTCTGTGTAATTTTATCACAATAGGGAAAAAAGCCTTGGGAAACAAACAAACAAACAAAACCAAAAACTCTTTGTTTGCTAATCCAGGTTGGGAGCAGATCATAATCCAGAAAAACACAACCCTGAATACCATAATCCTGAATGCTGAAATGTCAAAAGATTAAAAACACAAAAATATAATTCTGGAAAAATAATTTTAAAAAATTATTTACATTTTTAAAAGGAGATTTATTTGAGAAACACATAAAAACACAACAGAACACTTCATAACCACTTTCACAATAAAACAGGAAATAATAATAACACATATTTCTGTAAGCAAAAATACAGCTATACTAAAGACAATTGCATGAGTATAACAGTTATGAGCAGACAAACCAAATTAATAAAGAAATAGGTCAAAAAAGGAAATGTATAAATTCATATCACTATGGTTGGTAATAGTATGCACTCAGCTTTATAACTACAGTCATCTGAAACACCATGATGAATAACTGAAATCTGTTGATGAGATCCATCAAAAGTTGGGGTGGGTCACCACAGCATATGCAGTCACCCGAAGAGCTGAGATCTTAAGAAATTTTCTTTCACAAATGCAGATGTACGGAAATAACATTTCTTCATTTATTGAGGAAATTTCAGTGTTCTTACATACACACATAATGCTTACAAAGTCAACATTGTGATAATGCATCTTTGTGAGTCAAATTTGCAGGAAAAAAATGCAAAAGATGAATTAGAATTTTCTAAAAGTCTTTATACAATTTATACCTCCAATATTGGAAATGATGTGAAGATGAAATACATAGCATAGCAAGTTGTAAAAAATAATGCTGACAATTCGAAATAGTAAAAAATAAAATATAACTAAATTTTTTTAAAAAGTCTAGACTAAACTAAAATGAAAATTCAACAAATGAAAATATATATTACAAGGATACACTACAGGCAATTGCATGGAGATGAACCATAAGAGCTTCCTTAACACTATGTCATTATCTTGTGATTGTGATTTTCAGGAATCTAGACATTAGGATTTTGGAATTTAAGGACTTTGGTTTTAGAGATTTTGACCTTTCAGGATTTCAACATTTGAGATTATAGCATCCAAAGATTGTGTCTTTTGGGATTATGATCCAAACCTATCCAGGTCAATGTGAAACATTCATACTGGTAGACATTGAGCCCTGCAAGTATATCTATATCCAGGGGTCATACACATGTGCTTATGTTGGTAATGGGTGATGGATATACACACAGTGTATGTGAAAGGGGGAAAAAGGAACGAATTACTGATTCAAGCTACAACAAGGATAAACTTTGAAAACATCATGTTAAATGAAAGAAGCCAATAGCAAAAAGAACACATATTGTATGATTCCATTTTTATGAAATGTTCAGAATAGACAAATCTGTACAGAAAAAGAAGATTAGTGGCTGCCTATGGCTAGGAAGGTGGGGAGAAATAGACTATTAATGGATATGGGGTTTATTTTTAGAGTGACAAAAATCTAAAATTATATTGCAGTGATGGTCAAACAACTCTGTGAGTATACCAAAAACCATTGAGTTATACATTTTAAATGGGTGAATTATATGTTATGGGTATTACTTCTCAGGGAAGGTATATATTGGCTCAGGATATGGGCCATATATCCAATAGATAACTTACCCAGTACTCTAGGTTGATATTTCCAATTTTCTTACTGGAATAATACTGTAGCAATTTCTGAATATTACTTATAGACATAGAATCTATTCTAGCCAGTTTAAACAGAGAGGAATTTAGGAAATATTAAGTTTTTCACAGAACCTCCAGGTGGGCTAAAGAACCAAACTTTCATGCTACAAGAAATATCTCATTTAGGGTCCACTCTGCTAGGACAAATACCAAGCCACCTACCATGGGACTCAAAACCCTTAATCAAAATTTTTAGAAAAATAAAAATATATTCATAAAACAATAAAGATAAAAATTCCCAAACATTCAATGGTCTGCACTTCTGATTGATATAAGGAAGATTGTTGAAAAACATTCAAATTTCAAAATAGCCACCTTAACAATTCGTTAATCAAGACAAATAAAATATACGGAAACTTTAAACCACGTTGAATTTAGATCACCCTAAACAACAACTTAAACCTGTCTTCACCCTGTATTTCTCTTTCCATACCTTAAAAATCCTATTGCTCCCTGATTCTACTCTCTCTCTGACTCTCTTCCTTCCACTCTGATCAAATGGAAACTCTCAAAGCTCAGCTCTCCTTTTAAAGGTAGGCTCCTCTGAAGGAAAAATCCCTCGTGACTGATTTTAAGCCAAGGTCTCTATGAAAATTAAAAGCTATTATAAAGGATTTTCCCAAGTTTAGATAAGATAGATGAAAAACTATGGCAGAATTTAGAATAGTCCTGGCGATTGGGTGAACACCATGATCTCCCTTAAGAAATAAAAGTTTTAACTGGCTCAAGTTTACACCACCTTCCCAGGGCAGAGTGCAGCAATGCAATATCTTATTCTCTTTAAAATTTCTTAGTGCAGAAACCTAGATCACATTTTCAGGCTTTCTTTCTTTTATGCATGAGTATTTAGAACTACAGTTTTTAATCCTTAAAATTATTCAGCTATACCCTATCTATTTAAATATGAGTTTCTTAAATAATTCAATTTGAAGTATATTTTTTATTTTGGCTATAATTTCTTCCTTGATCCTTAAGTTATTAAGAAATGTATTTATTTATCTCCAACTTAATTACCTTTGCATATAAAAGATATAGTTCGTATGGTTTTTACTGTTTGAATGTGTTAAAGCTTGCTTTATGACTTGCATATGCTCAATTTTTGTAAACATTCCAACAAAACCAAGGCTGTGGACTTCCAAGTATCTCCCACACATCAGGACAACACCGACTCCAGTACTTGTATAGTGTTTTGGTTTTCCACTTTCTAATTATTTCTGACCTGTGAAAAATGTTCTTATTTTTTCATCCAGTTCAATCCTACTTAAAAATTAGTCTTAAAAATAATTTATCCAACATAAGTTTCCTAGATCTAAGGGTGTTGGTGGATAATTAACTATAGAGAACACAGTAGAACTTTTCAGGTGATGAAAATGTTCTATGTCTTGATTGTAGCATGATTTCATGAGCATATATAAATTTATCAAAACTCATTAAATTGTACATTTAAATTGAGTACATTTTACTGTATGTAAATTATGGCTCAATAAAGTTGACTTAAAAATACATTAGTGTTTTTAGTAACTATACTGGAAGTAATTCTGTTAACTATGCATTCAACCATATTGCCTTAAAAATCATCACCAAATGTTGCAAAGTTTGGTGGACTGACAAGTTTCAAGCAGCATTTAGAAGATCTAAAGTGATTGAGGAATTCTTGAAATTCTGGAGAACGTAGACAAGTTAAAAGACTACTGTAATCAACCGCGAGTTACAGATCTGAATTAACGTACTGTAGTGAATGCTTATAATTTTACGTTGCCTCAGCATCCATTTTAAATATAAGTTGAACTTTCTATACCAGAAGCAGAGCTCAGTCACCCTTGGCGCAGTTTCCAGTTCTACATCCCCAACACCCCCAGTTCCTCAGTGAGGTATCCAGGTACCTTCCCATACGACATCTCCCTGCTGACCACTTCGCTGCAGGACAAGTAGACACAGCCTGCTTGATTGGCCCCTCTGACCCTTACACCCCACATGGATTGCACAGATATTCCATAACAACTGTCTCTCAGTCACTGCTTGACCTCCTGGGACTCACAGAACCCACCAATTAAAACTCTCTGCAGGAAACTTGTTTGGATAGAGCCCTGGAACCAATAAAGGCTTTGGGGCACACAGGTCCCTTTCTCTTTCTCCCTCTGTTTGTATGGCCTCCAAGAATGCTGTGTATCCTGTTGGTCTGTAAGTACTAAGAACTCTTAAACTTTCACACTGTGGTTGTGTCGTTGAAGCTATGTCCGCAATCTAGCCTTTGAGAGTGAGGTCACCCAAAGGTACCCATGCAGGTGTATCCCCTGCTGGTACTGTTTTGTTCCAGTCTCTGGTGGCTGTTGGGGACAGTAACTGCCATCTAAGTTGATGGAGAAACTAAAATAATTCCATTCAAAATAATTGCAAAGATGTGAAAACAACCCAAGTGCCCATCAATACATGAGTGAATTAATAAAGTGTGGTATACGTGTACCATGGAGTTCTGTTCAGCCACAAAAAAACAATAGTGATCTAGCACCTCTTGTATTTTTCTGGATAGAGCTGGAACCCATTCTAATAAACGAAGTATTCCAAGAATGGAAAAAGAAGCACCACATGTACTCACCAGCAAATGATATTTTTCAACACTGAGTGCACATGTAGTAATAACATTCGTCAGGTGTCAGGCAGATGGGGGTGGGGAGGAGGCGATGGGTATATACACACCTAATGAATGCAGTGCACACGGTCTGGGGGATGAACAAGCTTGAAGCTCTGACTTGGGTGGGGCAAGGGCAATATATGTAACCTAAACATTTGTACCCCCATAATATGCTGAAATAAGAAAGAAAACACACACAAAAGAACAGACACCAGACACCAACACTCAAAATAGAAAGAAATTGAGATGTGACAAGAAGGAAGAATACATTAAACTCAATTTCTGATAAGATATGGATGAAATTCCCCTTTGCCAAAGAAGAAAGCATGATAAGATTACCACAATGTGGTAAAATTTATTACTTCAGATTAGTACATCCACATGAAATAAGTCATATTTTCTGATAAGGGAGAGTACATTGTAATTACATAATTATTATTATTTTTCTGATAAGTGAAGAGAAACATAACATGAATGGAAAATAAGTCTTTCTCAGGGAAGATAGATAGCAACCGGTGCAATGTCTCTGCATCTCTGGAGAACAGCAGCTGAAGAGGCTGGAAAATTATATGGACAGAAAGCTGATATAAGAAAACAGATGGACTGAAGAAAAATTTTAGCTATCTCTGATTTCATTGTGGGCTAGGCCTGCTAAATAGTGATAATACTAGTCCCTCTGTTGTAAGTCTCTCCTTCCTTTCATAAAATACTGCTTCATATTGGCCTCCAGAATGACAATGGAATTTTTTTGGATTTGAAACCAAAATTCTGTTTAAAAAAAATAACTGTAAATGAACTAAGAAAGACACTGAGAAAGGAAATCTATAAATATCAATAGTGCCTGTCACTCAGTGAATGAACTGTAATTGCTAACACTTTCCCATTTGGAATAATGAGAATGTCAGCCTAAATATGGATCAGAATCGGACAATCTTTCAACAAGATGTCTCTAAGGAAATACCATGTGGACATATGTTCAGGAAGCAGTATTCAGCAGTAATAGTACAAATCCATTCCGCAGTTAATATGTTTAAGATGGTTGACAGTTTTAATATGTTTTGCCTAAAGATACAGTCATTTTACTGGAGATTACTTACACTGTGGGAAATAAAAAATGTCCTTAATAGATTGAAAAATGTATGTCTTCAAATTCTCAGAGGAACCAATGAGCAAATGGGCATTTTATTCAACTTGCAATGAGCAGTTGTGTAAAAGAATTTTAGAACTTCCAGAGTGAATTAAACATTAATGCAAATTTTTATTATGCCACTTTATATAAATGTGACAAATAGATGACATATGTCATATATATCATCTATTTGACCTGATTTTCTTGATACTGAGGGAGTATACTTTGGAAGAATAAAACTTAGACTGTTAATTTGATGAGTTTCTGTAAATGTAGAAGAGAGCAAAAATAATTAAATATATGGCATGATAATATTTCTATTTTCCCCGGATATTGAATTTCACCTATAAAATATATCTAATGTGTAAGCTATTTTTCTTAGAAAGGTGATGATTATAGATACAATGTTCTAAAACATAAATTATATGGCACTTCACTGAATGTACACCTTTTCAAGAGTCAGCAACAACATCTTTCATCAACCTTTAGTCAGCACCTAGATTAGTTTTCCAAATAAATAACACATATTCTTAAATATCATTGATGCAAATATTCACTGATTAAACTACAAATATTTTATTTTTTTTAATTTTATCCTTAGCCTTAAGCCAATTTTGCAAGGAACAGCTTAATGTGGGGAAATCAAATTTTCATGTAAACAATAAAGGAGGTTTTCATTAGCACACATGCTTTCAATTTCATAATATGGCAATACTATCTTCATATCTATTTTAAGTGGTTTGTTAATGGCATATTATTCTAAATCTAGAGGAAGAATTATAGCAAAAAAAATTAGCAGTGCCTGCTTTCCTTAAGTTCAGAAACAATTTGGGAATAAGACAAAAGTGTTAACAAGTAGACAACCAAAACCTTATCATTCTTACTGATGGATATATATGGCATTGAGCCCAAGATCCCTAGTTTCACCCTATTTTAAGGAATAAAAAAGCAGCTCCTCCTGCTTAGCAACCAATATCTCTATCCAATTCCTTTTTAGTGTTAAAATATTTATCTCTAAAGCATAACTAGTTTAGTCAGATCTCTCTTTCTCAACAGCATACATGTTCTGAAAAGCAAAAAGTAATTTTGAGTGACAGCATTTTTAAGACTTTATATTTAGCCCTTAAAACCCAAACTAGCACAACAATGTGAATGTACTTAATGTCACTGAACTGTGCATTTTAAAAAGATTACAACGGTCAAAGGCAGTGGCTCATACCTGTAATCCCAGGTGTGTAATTCCAGGTGTGTAACTCCTATAAACTCAGGAGGCTGAGGTAGGAGAATCAATTGAGCCCAGGAGAGGGAGGCAGCAGTGAGCTGGGATTGAGTCACTGCACTCAAGCGTAGGCAAAAGAGGACCCCATTTCATACCAACGGCTCCCCCTGGTGGCTGGAAAAGCAACTGCTGAGCCTTGCTGAGGCTTGGCAAAGCCTTTTAGGCTCTTGCAATTTAGCCATGAACTGCTTTGCTTCTCCCCCACCTCAGTGGGAGTAGAGATCAAGCAACCCCCTGAGAGCTACAGGGTACGTCCTAAAGCTTGGACAATCCGTGTGCCCCACCTGGGAGACCAGAACATCTCACGGGCACAAAAGAACATCTTGGCAGCTGGCTCTTCCACACAAACATCTAGCAATGACAGGGGGAATAACTCTGTAGCCCAGTATGCCACCTTCCAACACAAGCAAACAACGTGAGGCTGATTTGTACTCACAAGTACCACCTGCCATCTTAGAGATTAAGCTGAGGGACCCAACCCAATTCATACTGCTGGGTAGATGTGAAGACAGCAGGTCAGAGGCAGCCCAAGAGACTCATCAAACCTACTCAAACACTCCATAGGCAACTCAGGACCAGCACTCTCTCTGCCACAGTCAGAAATCAATCTTCAGCAACCCAGATACAGGCCCAAAAGCCAGGCCTAGTATCCCCTAGGTTTTATTGAGAGGCCAAATGAAAAGGAATCCTTGAAAGAACTCTGAAAATATAAAAAATCAAAACAAAAAGACACCCCCAAAAGAAAACAATAACTCCTTACTAATGGATACCAACCAAAATGAAAACATTGACATGAGTGATAAAGAATTCCAAATATGGATTATAAGGAAGTCAATGAAATACAAGAGAAAATAGAATCCCAACACAAAGAGACCACAAAAACAATACAGGAAATGAATGAAAAATTCACTACAGAAATCGAATTATTTAAAAATTCTAATAGAACTTAATGGAAATGAAAAACTCACCCAAGGAAATACAAAAAAAACAGTGGAAAGTGTTAAGAATAGACTAGATTAGACAGAAGAAAGATTCTCAGAGCTTGAAAACAACACTTTTGAATTAAACAAGTCAGTCAAAGATAAGGAACAGAGAAAAAATAGGAAAAAACAAAGCCTAAAAGAAATATGGCATTAGGTAAAAAGGCCTAACATAAGAATTATAGGCACCCTCTTATTCTGAGGGTGAATAAGGAAATACATAAGGGTCGGAAAACCTATTTCAGGAAATGATTGAAGAAAACTTCCTAGATCTTGCTAGAAATTTAGATATCTAGGTAGAAGAAGCTCAAAGAACTTCTAGGATAATCATCACAAAGAGGCAAACAGCATGCACCATAGTCATCAGATTGTCCAAAGTTAATACAAAGGAGGAACTGCTATAAGCAGTAAGGTGAAAACATCAGGTAACTTACAAAGGAAAACTCATCAGGCTAACTTCAGACTTCTCAACTTATACCTTACAAGCCAGAAGAGAGTGGGACCCCATTCTCAATTTTTTCAAACAGAATAATGATCAGCCTAGAATTCTGTTTCCTCAAAAACTAATTATCTTTTATGACAGAGAAATAAAGACTTTTTCAGACAAGAAAACACTGAGAAAATTTGTCAAGACCAGACCTGCACTGCAGGAAGTACTCAGATTTGCATTATACATTGATCAGCACAATAGACACCCACAAGTGTAAAATCACCCAAAAACTAAATATGAAAGCCCATATACCATAATGGCTCAGGAGGTAGAACAAAGCAATAAGGTTCTACTCAATAGGATGAACAGAAATACACCTCACTTACCAATTCTTTCAATAAACATGAATGGCTTGAATTCCCCCCTCAAGAAACATAGCCTGGTTGGCCTGGCTGAATATGTAAAAAAAATTTAAGCAAGTATCTGTTGTCTCCAGGAAACACATCTAAACTACAAAGACTCATTCGGGCTTAAAGAGAAGAAAAGGAAAACAATATTTCATACAAATGAAAATCAAAGAAAGCTGATGTAGCCACTCTCATGAAGATAACAGAGACTTCAAAACCACAATAGTAAAGCAAGACAAAGACAGTCATTATATAATGGTAAAGGGAGCAATTAAACAAGAAGACATAACAATCCTCAACATTTATGCACCTAACACAGGTGTGCCCAGATTCATAAATCAAATCCTACTAGGGCTAGTCAAATTAATAAATGGCAGCACTGTAATAGCTGGGGACGGCAACACCACACTGACAGAACTGGACAGATCCTCCAAGCAGAAAATGAACAAAGAAACACTTGACTTAAATGGGACTCTAGAAGAAATGGGCCTGACAGACATTTAGAGAAAATGCTACCCTAAAACTACTGAATATATTTTCTTCTCTAAGAATAATCATATCTTAGGCCACAAAACATATCTCAACAAATGCAAAAGAATAGAAATTATATCATGTATCTTCTCAGACCACAATGGAATGAAATTAGAAATAAAGTTCAACAGAAAAATTCAATTCTACAAAAAATCATGGAAATTAAACCACCTACTGCTGAATGATTACTCGGTCAAGGAGGAAATCAAGAAAGAAATGAAAACATTCCTCAAACTAAATGACAAAGGGGATACAGGTTATCAAAATCAGTGAGATTGAACAAAATCAGTACTAAGAGGAAAATTCACAGCTTAAATGCCTACATCAAAGACAGAAATATCACAAATCAATAATAAATGAATTATCTAAAGGAATTAGAAAACAAAGAATAAACCAATCCCAAACCCAGCAGAAGAAAAGAAATAACCAAGGTTAGAGCAGAACTAAATGAAATTGATAATAAAAGAATTATACAGAAGATTAATGAAACAAAAAGTTGTTTTTTTGAAAAGATAAACAAAATTGGTAAACTTCTTACTAGACTAAGCAGAAACAGAAAAGAAGGGACACAAATAAGCTCAATCAGAAATGAAAAAGGAGATGTTATAACTGATAACAGAGAAATACAAAATATTATCTCTGAACACTATAAAATTCTCTATACACGTAAAATTGAAAACACTGAGTAAATGGACAATTTCTTGAAAATACAAAACCTTCCAAAGCTCAATCAGGAAGAAATAGAACTCCTGAAAAGACCAACAAGAGGCAATGAAATTGAAGTGGTAATAAAAGTCTTCCAAAAAATAAAAATTCCTGGATCAGATTGTTTTACAGCCAAATTTTATCAGGCCTGCAAAGAAGAATTGGTACTCATACTACAGAAATTATTTAATAACATCAAGAAGGAAGGAATGCTCCCCATATCATACTACAAAGCCAAGATTACCATGATACCAAAGCCATGAAAGGACACAGTAAAAAACAAAAACTACAGACCAATATCTTTTATGAATGTAGATGCATTCTCAATAAAATTTTAGCAAACTGAATTAAGTAGCTCATTAAAAAAAATCCACCACAGACAAGTGGGTTTCATCCCAGGGATGCAAGGATGGCTCAACATACGCAAATCCATAAATGTGATTCACCACATAAACAGAAGCAAAAACAAAGACCATATGATGATCTCAATAGATGCAGAAAAAGCAGTTGACAAAACCCAGCACCCATTATGATAAGAACCCTTAACAAAATAGGCACAGGTAGAACATACCTCCAAATCATAAAAGCCATATGATGAAAAATCTACAGTCAACCTCATATTGAATGGGGAAAAGTTGAAAGCACTGTCACCACTTTATTCAACATAGTGCTGTAATCCATAGCCAGAGCAATCAGGCAAGAAAAGAAAATCAAGAATATCCAAATGGGGAGAGAAGAGGTCAAACTATCACTCTTTGCTGATGATATGATCATATATCTAGGAAACCCCAAATATTCTGCCAAGAGCCTCCTGGAATTGATTAACGAATTCAGTAACATTTCAGGTTACTAAATCAATGCATAGAAATCATAGCATTCTTATACATCAACAACAGTCAAGCTGAGAATCAAATCAAAGACTCAATATCTTTTACAACAGCTACAAACAAAATAAAATACCTAGGAATATATTTAACCAAGGAGGTAAAAGACCTTGACAAAGACAGCTACAAATCACTGAAGAAGGGAATCACAGGGAATATAAACAAATGGAAAGACATATCATGCTCATGAATTGGTAGAATCAACATTGATAAAATGTCTATATTATGCAAAGTGATTTACAGATTCAATGCAATCCCTATTAAAATACCAATGTCATTTTTTTATTGTGGATCTAGAAAAAATGGTTATACACTTCATATGAAACCATAAAAGAGCCCAAATAGCCATAGCAACTTTAAGCAAAAGGAATCAATTAGGAGGCATCAGTTTATCAGACTTCAAGATATACAACAAGGCTATAGTAACCAAAACAGTATGGTACTGGCACAAAAATAGAGACATAGATCAATGGATAAGAACAGAAAACCCAGATATAAAACCATCCTCATATTGCCTTCTGATCTTTGACAAAAAACACAACAATATACTATGGGGAAAAGAAGCTCTATTCAATAAATGGTGCTGGGAAAATTGTATAGTGACATGTAGAAAATTCAAACAGGATCCTTATCTCTTACCAGTCATGAAAATCAATTCAAGATGTATAACAGACTTAATTCTAAGACATGAAACTATTAGAATTCTAGAAGAAAATGTCGGAAAAACTCTTATAGATATCAGATTAGGCGAAGAATTTATGAAGACCCCAAGGCAATCACAGCGACAACAAAAATAAATAAATGGGACTTAATCAAATTAAAATGCTCTGCACAGCCAAAAAAACAATCAATAGAGCGAATAGACAACCTACAGAATAGGAGCAAATATTTTTATGCTATACATCCAATTAAAGGCCTATAACCAGCACCTACAAAGAACTCAAGCAAATGAGCAAGAAAAAAATCAAACAACCCTATTAAACAGTGG
The DNA here is from genome assembly GCA_963575035.1 of Avahi laniger. NCBI lineage: Eukaryota > Metazoa > Chordata > Mammalia > Primates > Indriidae > Avahi > Avahi laniger. The sequence continues at coordinate 11,230 of CAUYSK010064265.1, read as the reverse complement.
GCAAAAGACTTGAACAGAAGCTTTCCAAAAGAAGATAAGAGTATTGACCAATAAACATATGAATAAATGTTCAACATTCCTAATTATCAGGGAAATGCAAATCAAAAACACAATGAGATCTCTCTCAATTCTGATCAGAATGGCTTTCATCAAAAAGTCCCAAACAAAAGATGTCGGCATGGTTGTGGATAGAAAGGAACATTTATACACTGTTTGAGGGACTGCAAACTAGTGCAACCTCCATGGAAAATAGCATGGAGATTCCTCAAGGAACTAAAAGTATACCTATCATTTGATCCAGCAATCCAATTACTAGGTATTTACCCAAAGAAAAAAAAGTCATTTTATGAAAAAGACACTTTCACTTGAATGTTTATAGAAGCACAATACACAATCCCAAAGATGTGGAATCAACTCAAGTGCCATTAGTTCATAAGTGGATTAATAAAATGTGGTAAATGTTTATTATGGAGTATCACTCAGCCACAAAAAATGATGAATAATATCTTTTGTAACAACCTGAATGGAAGTGGACACCATTCTCCTAAGTAAAATATACCAAGAATGGAAAAACAAACACCACATATACCCACTATTAAATTGTACCAACCAAACAGCACTCATTTGTATGATAGGAAGTAAAACTCAATGGAAATCAAACAGGTGGGAAGAATGAGGGGGGATGGGTAAATTCAATCCTAATGGGTATAATGTTCAGTATCTAGGCACATATAACTTCGACTTAAACTGTACAAAAACAGTTCGTTAACCAAAACGTTTGTACCCCCTAATATTCTAAAAAAAAAATTTTAGTCCATAATAGAAAATATAATGCAAAAAAAATTTAAATGTTTAAAATGTTACATATATTTCATCACACACACGTGCACACACACACACACACACACACACACACACACACACACAGCCTAGAATAAGCTCCCTGCCTCTATTTCCTATTCATGAGATAGTATTCAAATTTTCTCAACTCCCATAATTTTTAGTCAACAAACATGTGATGTAAGCTCACTCAGGTCTGACAAATAATGAAATTTTATTATTTAAAATTATGTTATTAATTCTGGAACTGCAAGGATAAGATAAACTAACTGCATGAAAAACTAACATCCACTCAAATATCATAGACAAAATTGAATTTGTCTCTCATTTGTCATTAAAAATATCCTTCTTTTGGAGAGATGGCTGCATCTCACTTAAATTGTAATGTGACTGATTTAGAATAGTTGTCACACTGCTTTCTTTAAGTATATGTTTTCCTAAATGCTAGAGACCAAACACATTCCAAAATCTTTTCCATGTTCAATGTATAAACATAATAGTACACTGTGAAAAAAAGGTTTTGACTCGTTTGTTGTTCCTATTGTTGAATTCAAGTCACAAGTAATTGTTTCATAATAGTGTAATAATATTTTACAGCACAAAGCTGATACATTGTAAAGTACATACGATTATGCAAATGAAGTAAAATCTTGTTTTAAAATCATCCAGGAGTTTATTATTAAGCAAATAGTATGTAGCTAAAGCATTTAGTAAGAACTAACATATTTTATTTACATAGGAAGTCATTAAATATTATTTATGAGAGAGTAAACATGGCTATTCCCTTAATTAAATATCAAATCCAGGTATAAATTAGAGTGCGTGCTTATCTCATTGGTAAGGATCAGATATTTGTTTTTACTCCTGGGTGTTAAGCACATACTGTGCATTTATAAATATATCCCTGCTAGAAAGGCATTAACCAACAATACAGCAGCGGGCGGAAGAAAAAGCTTTGCAATATTATCATTAGAAGCAGGTTACCAATTTCCAAGTACAATGTTACCTGTTGTTCACTCAGGAATTAAATCTCTGTCTACCTGGGTGTGCTCATAGAGGTAACTACTGTCACATGTTTTGTCTTAGTTATAATTGAGAAACTTTCACAATGAGTTTTTCCTCAGGGGCTTGTTTACAGATTTGAATAACAGAACAATGTAAATCCAAGTGTTTAAACATTTACATTTCTGGCAATCAACCAATGTATGATATTTTAACTACTGAAAAACTGACACTTCTACCAATAAGGTATATTTCGAGAGCATAGAAAGAAAATGTTTTCCCCAAATATAAGAAAAAATGTTTCCTCTAAGTTTAAGAGCTATGGGTATTGCTGCTAGGGATTTTCTTCTGGGAATCCTAGCTGAAAAATGTTGGATTTGTTGTTCTCAAATGCTTTATAGGATTACTAAAAATAGGATTCTATTGAAAGAAAAATAAATGTACAGATTTACTTATTTGTAAGTGGACTGTATTTTCTTTCTAGTTAGTGTATGTTTGAGATACACAAAGGATGGATGTTGACTTTTGGATTTCTTACCCGTTCCTAGACCAGGCCCATCTTAGAAACTGAAGAAACATTAATAAAACATCTGATATTTATTTGGTGCTTTTTCATGTGGCCAGTTTGTACCAAGTCTTTTGTAGATCATTTTATTTAATTTTGCCAACCTCCCTAAGAAGTAGTTGCTTTTATTTTCTCTGTTGTATAAATGGAGATACTGAAACACAGACAGGCAAGGTAATTCTCTTAAAATGTCACTGTTGGTGGTTCCCTGAGCTAATTTTTTCTATTATCTATTTCCTGCATATATCTGTTTATGTTTAACATATTTATTCCCACACTTCCTACAATTTCTGTTTCTTTCCTTTATTCCACTTCCAAATCTTAAAATGAGTATGTCAATTTTATTCAATGTCTTCGTTTCCTCGTCTACCACATGTCCTCAATTCATTATAACATTGTGTCTCCCTCAGGAGTTTTTCACAGTATAGATAATGTATATTGAATTTTTTAAAAGCAATTTTACAAAGCCTCAGAGATTGCAATTTGATAAGTCTTTGGTAGAGTCTAGGAATCCGCATTTCACATAAATTACTGCTGTAATTCTCCCTAATTCTTTTCTTTTCTTTTTTTTTATTTCAGCATATTATGGGGGTACAGATGTTTAGGTTACATATGTTGCCCTTGCTCCGTCCCAAGTCTGAGTTTCAAATATGTCCATCCTTTAGGTGGTGCGCATTGCACTCTTTGTGTATGCATATACCCGACCCTTCCCCCCTCCTCCCTCCCCCCCTGCCCAACATCCAATAGATGTTATTCTTATGTGTGCACTTATGTGTTGATCAGTTAATACCAATTTGATGGTGAGTACATGTGGTGCTTGTCTCTCCATTCTTGGGATACCTCACTTAGTAGAATGCGTTCCAGCTCTATCCGGGAATATACAAGAGGTGCTATATCACCATTGTTTCTTAAAGCCGAATAGTACTCCATGGTATACATATACCACATTTTGTTAATCCACTCATGTATTGATGGACACTTGGGTTGTTTCCACATCTTTGCAATTGTGAATTGTGTACAGCAGTTTTGAGTGGTAGCAACTTCAAAATTATTTAGCTGTATTTAGCATTTGTCTTTGCTATTATCTTAAAATTTTTATTTAGTCAAAATACTAGTTATTCGGGCACAGTGGCTCACACCTGTGATGCTACCGCTTTGAGAGGCCAAGGCTGGAGGATCGCTTGAGGCCTCGAGTTCAAGATCAGCCCAAGCAACATAGTGAGACCCCATCTCTACAAAAAATAGAAAAATTAGCTGGGCGTGGTGGTGCGTGCCTATAGTCCCAACTATTAGGGAGGCTGAGGCAGGAGGACCACTTGAGCCCAGGAGTTCAAGGTTGCAGTGAACTGTGATGATGCCACTGCACTCTAGCCCAGGCAACAGTGAGACCCTGTCTCAAAAAAGAAAAAATAACTTTTTTAAAACTATATATGGCAGAACATATATATACTTCAATAACTTTGTATATTTTCCTAGTAATAAATGTTGTATTGGTGACATGCTTCTGTGAAAATTATGTATGCGGGTCCAAATAAAGCAATGCCCTTAATTCTAGCATACTCCAGACGTTCATTTTCAGCCTTGAGGGAACAGCCTCTGTTCTGTCTCCTGCCTCCAAGTTTATTTAAGCAAGTCTAAAGATTTTTTGTTTATAAATTAATGAGTAGGCTTTATAATATAAACAGAGTACTGTGCAGTTTTAGAGGTGGAAAAGACCTATGTATTCTAGTTGAACATGACTGAATATTTTAATTGAATGATCTCTGTTTACAAAAGAAATGTAGTTTACAAAATACTAGAAAGCTTACAGGGCTAGCTTGAGCCCCAGGGAGATTAACTAACTGGCTTTCCTGAGGCCATCTTAGTAAGTAAGGCGAGAACATAGATTCATATCCAGGTGGCCACTCATTCATTTCATTTCATTTAAAAATTTTATCACCACAGAGTTAAGATTCAGAACATGTGATTTTCCATGTGAGCCATTTTAAGGATAGAAAATATGTAGAATTTTTTCTTCTACCATCATGTAGAAAATATTAGCCGCCTGAGTTTTGGCTAGATGAGACAACAGAGGTTAGTTCCAAAATGTTTTCATATCAGCAAGGATATTCTACCAGAAACATTTATAATAGCTGGGGTGGTTCGTGTGCGTTTGTTTTCCCAGGTGTGGCTCTGTTACCATTTGTGGATGAGCGAAGGCTGCGAGCTGCTCTAGAAGAGGTATACCCAGACCTCACTCCAGAAGAGAGTAAGAATTACACTTCCACTTGATCAACATTGATCTGTGTAATATAGACTTGACATTTCTGTGTAAAATTAGACAGTTATTTTCCATTTGTCAGTTTCCCATAAAGGGGAACATAAATCGTTGATTTTACTTTTTTATAACAAATATTAACTTTGCTTCTTAATTTAATATCTTTAACTTGAGTAGTACTTAAATGTTTGTTAAATTTTTAAGAAAGTAACACTTCATGAATATCCTTTGAATTTTTTATTATTATATGACATTCACACACAAAAATATTTTTGCATGTTGGGAAGATATTATTCATTTCCTCCATCTGCCTTCTCCCCTACTACTCACCTGCCCCCAAATAATAACAGCTTTGCTTGAAAGTTTAGGGTGAAACAAACACATTTGCCCTTAGAGTGCTAACCTGAAATGTTATTTTGCATACAAAGTGGAATTTTGTAATTAATTCCAATAGTAGTATTCAGACTGGGAAATTATAAAACTGGGCTCTATTGAAAAATTTATTTAATGCCAGTATAGTAAGCCTGTAGAAACAATTTCTTTATCAACTATGTTTAGAATAATCTTTGTCATCAGATGATACAATCTGAGTTTCCTCGGGGAATGTTTATATATTTTGTATACTAAGGAACTGAGTTCTTTATAAATGACCTTGCCTTTTTATCTTGCAGTATATTCAGATATCTTACAGTGATTTTTTTTCCTGATAGTGATTGATCTTTGATACCTATTGTCAAAATATTTTTTTCTTCCATAGAGACATATCATACAGTTAGGTCTGTCACTTCTTAAAAATGCAAAAAAGAACTTTTTAGATCGATATGTAATTGTATACATTTTTTTGGGACACATATGATATTTTAATATCTGTATGCATTGTATAATGATCAAATCAGGGTAATCGGGATATCCATCAACCGATTTTTCTTTGTATTGGGAACATTGTAATTCTTGTCTTCTAGCTATTTTGAAATACACAATAAGTTATTGTTAACTGTAATTTCCCTGCAATACTATCAAATGCTAAAACTTATTCCTTCTGTATAACGTATCACTTTTAAGTTTTTATAATTTTATAATTAAGTTTTAAAAACTTAGATGCTTTCCCATGTCTTACTCTCATAAAAATTGGTCTTGCACATATAATTTTTTAATGTATAGATCTTATTCTTTTTTTATTTTCCCCCCAGCCAAAAGAAATAGCCTTGGAGGTGATGTCTTATTTGTGGGGAAACATCACCCACTTCACGACTTCATTTTGGAGCTGTACCAAACAGGTTCTACTAAGGTATGGAATGCAGTTTGGTTAATTAGGAATGCCTATTTTTTACATTTTGCTAAAATATACATAATGTAAATTTACCATTGTAATCATTTTTAAGCGACATTAATTATATTCATAGTGTTGTGCAACCATCACCATTATCCATTTCCAGAACTTGTTCATCTTTCTTAACAGAAATTCTGTACCCTTTAAACAATATTAAACAATATCTCTTCATTCTGCCCTCCCCCTAGCCTCTGGTAACTTCTCTTCCACTTTCTGTCTCTGTGAATTTGCTTATCTTGGGTACTTCATGTAAGTGGAATCTTACAATACTTGTCATTTGTGTCTGGATTATACCACAGTGTTTTCAAGGTTCATCCATGTTGTAACATGTATCAGAATTTCATTCCTTTTTATGGCTGTTAATCCACTTGTATGTATATACTACATGCTGTTTATTCATTCCTCTATTGATGGACATTTGGGTTGTTTCTACCCTTTGGTTTTTATAAATAATTCTGTGAACATTGATGTAAAAGTATCTGCTTAAGACCCCATTTTCCATTCTTTTGGGTATGTAATCAGGAGTGCATTTTTCTACAGCCAGTGGATGTACCACCTGAACTATGTCATGGGATTCAAGGAAGGTTTTCTTTGGATGAAGAAGCCATTCTTCCAGATCGGTAAGTGTTCACTGTATATATTAATAATTGAGGCAACTGGAGGGAAGTTTAGTCAGCATTTTTTCCTTATTATCTAAATGTTTATTTTCTAGTAATAGTGAGAAAATTATATTTAAGACAAAAACAAAACCCTGCTGACTGAAAAAGCCTTGGATTTATAGTCTAGCTCTCCATATATATATATATACACATACATATATATACATACATATATATATATATATATATATATAGGAGCTATGTCACCTTGTGCTCTGGGTGTCCCTGAAACCTTTTCAGAGCATCCGGGAGGTCAAAACTATTTTCATAATAATACTAAGCTGTTATGCTATTATTTGCTTTTCTCACTCTATTCCTTTCTTGAGTGTACAGTGGAGTTTTCCAGAGGCTAATGTAGTGCGGTATCTCTAGACATTGAATCAGAAGCAGAGAGAGAATCCAGCTATTAAGATAGATAACTAAGCCAGATATTAATGAGATTTTTAAAAAATGTAAAACAATGACATTCTTCTCATTTATTTTTGGTTTGTAAAAAATAGCTGTTTTTTATAAAACGTTTATGTTAACATGTAATATATTACATGTTACTATAGATAATAATAGTATATTATCTTTAATTTAGAATTTTAAAAATTTCTTAGTCTTAATTTTTAATAGGTAAATGTTGATAAATATAGCCAGTATAAACAAAAGCTCTTTGAGGTCCTCAGTAGTTTTTAAGAGTGTAGAAGGGTTCTGAGACCAGACTTTGAAAACAGCTGCTCAAGGGTATATATTCAGGAATGGAATTGCTGATCATAGAGTAGGTGTATCTTTTCTAGTTTATGTCAGTTGATTTTTGAAGATGGTTACACCATGTTATAATCCCAGTGGCTGTTTGTGAGAGAACTTTTTGCTCTACATTCTGGCAAACTCTTGGAATTGTCTTGACTTTAATTTTTGTCAGTCTGATAAATGTTTATTGGCATCTTGTGGTTTACAGTTACATTTCTCTGATTATTAATGAGATTAAATGTCTTATGGTTAATGGTTGACCATTTGCTTATGAGGTACCTGTTCTGTTTTTTTATTGGGTAATCTGTTTTCCCCTCTTTTTGATTTTAGACATTCTTTACAAATTCTTTTGTTTATGAGATAATAACAAGGAAGACAGTATCATTTTTTAAAGATATAAGTGATTATATTGTTTCTGTCAGTGCATTCTAATGATTCCTCTTTTTTAAAGGCTAACATAATAACATCTTTCTTCCATTTACTTAAAAGGTTACAATTTACATGTGTTTCTTCCTTTGTTTGCTCTTAGAATAGTATGTTCTCCTGTTCCCATGTTACCAGATCTGACACAGAACACTGCAGTCAGGTAAGTTTTCCAAAGTTCATGGCATTCAACCAGAGCACAGCTCTGAATTTGGAAATAAATTTTAAAAGATCTCTGATTCACAAGGAAATTGAAGCTGTTAATCCACGAATGCTTTGAGATTGGAAGAGTCCCTGTGTTGAAGACCTCAGAGCAGAGCCTCTTGACTTTAAATTATGTATATTGTTAAGGTTGCTGATTTAACAAGCTTGCTTATCTGTTTTCTGGTTTCCCCTGACAACCTCTGATTCCTCCTGGATTAGGAAAGTGGGAGATGGAGAGTAGTTTCTAGTGGTTTGTTGTATAGGAGCAAACAAAACTCTATACCCTGGAGTCTCACCAGCTTCACCGTATTATAAAAGACTACTTTAATTATGTTTATAGTCACAGCCCTGCAGAGTTTAAAACAAAAATATTTTGTAGTATATTTTAGTTAAGATGAGATAGAATGCATTTGTGAAAATTTTTATCAACAGTTATTAAAAACTTGAAGGGCTAATTTTCTGCTATCTGGAAAACTTACTTATACCTCAGTTCTTCAGTGCGGACAGCCTTTCCTATTGAATAAAAATAATGTAAAATGTAATGTGACTGTTTAGGATAAAAATCAACAAACTTACTCATTTGTTATTATCTAAGGACTAATCTTGATAGCAGAGCTTAATTGCCATTTTCTCCAATCTAGGCACAACTAAAGCAAATACATCTCAGGTATTCAAAAATTTAGTAAAAGCCTGCTAATCCTGCATCCTTCCCACACATTTTTATTTCTCTTCTCATGAAATATTTTAGATTTTACTTACATTTCTTATTGTGAAATATTAGCATATTTATTTCCTATCTTTAATGGATTTAGGTAGTAACTGATTGCCATTCTAACAGGACTTCGATTTAAAGAAAACTATTATGAGTTTGGAAAATTTTCCTGGATTAGTTGCTTTCATTTATCGTTACACATAATTTTTTAATCTTTACACATAATTTGTCCTGACTCTTTGTCTTTGTGCTCTTTTGTTAAGGCTGGAGTATAGAATTGAAAGGCATGATCCTAAGCCCATCACAAACAATCTGGCTCTGACAGATTTGATGTGGACACTGGGGTCTCTGGCTTACGTTTGAAGCATTGGCGCTTCAGGCCAGTTAATTCCACAGCCCTCTCTTTGGATTGTCACATGTTTGCTTGTGTGCTTTAATTTGTTCTGCATATTTTCAAGAGTCTTCCTGCCTAGCTCTCGAGAAATAGTTAATTCTACTTAACTTTCTCATTAGGATAGAGAGGCTTGTTCAGAGGAGAGTTACAACATTAATGGACAGATTTTGGAGGATTTTTGTTTGGATGATGATTTTGTTGGTTAGTTGTTTATTTCTGAGCCTGAACGAGTCTTTGGTATTTGGTACTCACTATATTCACAGTATTTTTAAATTTGTAAAACATAGCCTAGATCTAGGAACATATTCAGATGTATGTTGAAAATAAACTTCATAACAAAATTGATTTGAGTTAAGTTTCTAAACATCCGTGAAAGACCAAAGTTAACTTCATGTGAGATAATTTTCAGTGTGTTCTCTGAGAAGTAACGTTGAAGCTGTGATCCAGTTTACTGCACTTTTTTGTGTGTTTTAGGGCTTGTTTTGCATCCCAGTGTTAATATTTGTGTTATAAACAAAAATGTGAAAATGCAGCCTTAAGTGTCACTTGCCAGTTATTTCTATTTTGACTCTTGGCATTTTTTTCCTTTCCTATATGGATACATCCAGTATCCTGTTACACATTGAAGAAGGTGTTTCCTCAGGTTGAGTTTAAGTCACTTCTTCTCATTACATGCAGTCTTATCTCTATTATACGAGTTATTGAAGTATCTTAAGTTCATAGAAGGACACCAGAGAATACAGCCAGCTCTGATCTAGGAGATCATTTTCTTCCCAATTCTGATTTCATAAATTATTCAGCATATTAGTAGTTTAACTTTGAATAGAACAGAGCTGTCTTCCTTAATTTTCCTCTTCCTGCTCTTCCTTCACCATTATACTTTTTCTAGACATGGTATTTTCCAAATAAATCTTTGTTAACTTTAAATATATAAAATGATTTTAAAATTCTGCATATGATTTTAAAATTATAGAAAAGTTATCTTCCAAGTTCATTCACGTAGAGGGGTGGGTGTAAACACACACACATACACACACACTTACTTTTGCTTTTTCAAAGGCCTGTCATAATATGGCAGAGCTATAGCTCTCTCTGCCTTAGTCCTCAGGACCTCCTCACTACCCATACTGGTCCCTTTAGTATCCCTTTGGCCTCTGCTCCTTCCCATTGTTTAGAATGCTCTTCCCTTCTTTTCTCTGCCTGCCTCTGGCTTGCCCTTCAGTGCTTGTCTTCTAAAACATTATAATTTATAAAATTTTTATGTAATTTTCAGCAGTGGCATTGTTAGATTTTTCATTTTTCTCTCATAGCACCTAGCATAGTTCAAAAAGCCTTATAAAAGATCAGTTGTTCATAGTGTTGGAACCAGTATTTGCCAGAGTCTTCCAGGAGCCCAGACTTTTAAACTTTCTGTATTCACTTTTGGATGAATCAGGCAAGTATAGAACATTTTCTGTCTTTGAGATGTTTTAAAAAAAAATGTGAATATGTGTGGAGATTTATTTTTAATGTAACCATTCCTGCAGCATTTGTAAGGCTCATGATTGGCAAGCAGATAACTTGAAATCAGAAGCCTGAAGGACGTGGAATATGTGCACTAAGCATTAGAATTGATGATGGAAAACTCGGGAGGGTTTAACTTTCACTGCCTGTATTACTTTATAGGACATTGAACTGGTTAACTAACCTCTTTGATAGAATGTCACAATCCTATAAATTCTGTAAATGTTTTAAAATGTCAAGTATGTGAATCATGAAATTTCCCTGCAAGAGCAGTTTGCATTGGTATGCTAGTTTAACATTAATTATGGAATGTATCAGGGAATTGTAGGCTAAAAATGAAACTTGATATTTAGAGTTTTTTGCTTTCTTTGTGAAGTGTGCTACCAATCTCTAACAATAATAGTACTTAAAATAGCATTTCTAAGGATGATTCTTAAAGTGGATTGAATCCAAAAAAGATGTACTTTCCATTCCTTTTATAAAAAATTTTAATTTTTATGGGTACATAATAGTCATATATCTTTATAGGGTGCATGTGATGTTTTAATACAGGCATACAATGTGAATTAATCAAATCAGGGTAATTGGGATATCCATCACCTCAGG
>CAUYSK010064263.1:0-25415 GCA_963575035.1 Avahi laniger | reverse complement strand
CTCTCATTTTAATTAAGGAGATTCTGGGTAAATCGCCCTTCTCAGAAAAGAGAATTTTACTACTGCTGACGCGGCACCTCACCTCACCCTCCCCCATTTATTTTTCAGTTTGTTTTGTTTTCTTTCGGTCTTCTGGCAATGCAGAAGACCTTTCTTCTCGGGTTACTCCCCAAACCTACACCTCTGCATGTGAGAACTGAGCCGATTTAAACTCTGCCCATGTTCTCTCTGCCATGGTGCTCAAAGCTGAGAAAGACATCTCTCTCTCTCTCTCTCTCTCTCTCTTCTGTGATTCTGCACACAGTGGCTCAGACTCTGGAAGACCGAAGTTGGACCATTTCTGGGTTTCTAACTCCCTTTTGCAGATGTACCTTTGTAGCTTTCCGAACGACCTTGAACATAGTCCATGGCTTGTTAATGGTTTACCGATTGAAACCACACTGACGTGTTAGATCATGCCTGCCTATGTCCCCTGGGAAAAACAAGGTTTCGGGTTTCTGAACAGAGGGACTTAAGTGTTCTACCTTTCCTCACGATGAAACATCCCTGTACGGGCTCTGGTGTCTCCTCCAGTTTTCACTCCTCAGGGGAGTGAACGTAACTAACTGTCAAAAAAAAAAAATTGTGAGGTGTTCATTGTTCTAAAATGAAATATGCAACCAAAGCAAAATGTGTAAGAGGAAATTTTAAGATCAATAGATAATTTGTGTTTCCACAACCTAAGTGTTATAATTATAAAAAGTTAAGCCACGGTGCTCTTATGCAGTTACTCACACATTTTTTGGGCCTCTAATACATGTCCATTGACTTGCCAGATGATAAGAGCAAAATGATAAGCAAAAAAATCAATGCAAATAAAAATAACACGATGTGGGTCTTCATGAAGCTCACGGTCTAATGGTGGAGCCAAAGAATCTCTCAGGGAAATGTCACCTTCTAATTGTGACAAGCAGGGGGAGCAGAGCACCAGGCCGGTGATGACCTGTGGGAGGGGGTCGGCCTCACTGGAGAGGAGGCGCTCAAGGCACCGACAGATGGACTGAAACCCGATGGCTGAGCTCAGCTGGTTGTCTCTTCCCCGGGGCCCAGCATCATTTCCGAGCTCCTGCAGACCTTGGATTAGCTAATACCTGCCATTATATCATCTACCACCAAGTCTATTAGAACCTTGGGGCCTCACTTTGGGGATCGATTTTCCTAGTTCCCCCCCAATAAGCCTCTTCAGCAGGTCACTCTTGGCAGTCTTGAAGAAAAAGAAATAAAACCAGAACCCGCCTAGTTCCCTGAATTCCCCTAAAATTACGAACCATTCCTATAGTTTTCAACAGATCTGTTCCCTCCGATTGCACACTTAGTACTTTATAAAAATGGTACTCAGTCTTTTTCATTGACAGTAATGCAAACAACTATTTCCAATTACACAGATAATACATATCTCTGTAGAAAGTCCAAGCCACACAGTAAATCAAAAAGGGGGAATTAAAATCACTTAGAAACTTGCAACCCACTGATAGCATTCCAATGGACTTCCTTTCCCGAGTCCCTCCGTGCACAAGGACAGACACACGGATGTCAGCTGTGTGTCCTTGCAGGGCAGCTTTCTCCACGAAGCGACGTGCCAGGAAGTTCTCGTCTCCCCCACGCCGTTGCGACCTCCTTCTCTCTGTGGCTGGGTCACTTTTCATTGCAGGGACGTATTCCAGGGTGGGTGGTCAGTCCCATCCTGAGGGACGTGAACTAATTTCCAATTGTCCATTATTTTACATAACGCTAAGATTAAAATCTTTGCACGTACATCTTTGTTCTCCTATTTGATTATCTCTTTTAGGTAAATTACCAGATTCTTTACTCTTAATAATTAAACCCATGAAAAGGAGGCAACGGGTCAGCGTCACTTCAATGAAGCTTCCTGAGAAATTCCTGCCGTCACTGCCTCCCCTCTGCTGCCTGTGCCCGGGGAGCACTTCCAACACCGAGCCACGGAAGGCTGCGCCCCAGATGCTGAGCAGCACCAGGGCAGGCTCATCCTTCGAGATTAAAAATCCGGGGGCCCCGAGGCCTTCGTGCTAGTTGGTCACTAATTTTTCTTGCTCTCGTTCTCTTTCTCTGTTGTAGCAGATAAGGAATTTCATTTAGAAAAATGTTAGGAGACAAAGAGGGAGTTCCACCAGGAGATTTAGGGTGGGGACACCTAGACATTCCAACAGGATGAGGACATCTCTGGACCCGGAATTCTGCAGGCTCCCAGGTCCTGGACGCCCACGCAGAGGTGTGTCCGAGCGGCTTCCTGCTGGGAGCCGTAGAGATTCTTGGCCAGCCTTTCCGACCGCCAGGACTATGGAAAAAAGTCGTGTTGCCTTGTTCTCTGTAAGGGGTCAGTTAGTGAGCAAACGTTATGATCACTTACTTTCTGCTACCGTTTGTCTTACAGCACTCTCTGTCCACAGTGCTGCAGATGGATTCTCTCCTATATCTAAGGTGGATTGCTGCCTGTTTCTGTTGCCTTGAGACAATGTAGCTTGGAGCTCAGTGTAACTCTGGAGCAGAATCTCGTAGCAGCCGCCAGAGCCTGCCACAGCTCACCACACACGTCCCGGCTCCCTTGGGAGCAGCTCTTACAACCCACGGGGAGGTTACTCCAGAGCAAACGACGGTCCAGGGTTTTTCCAAGGTATTGCATGAAGGCACCACATTATTATCATTCTTTTTAATTGCAAAATAGATTTGGAAAGTTTTATTTTTAAATTGAGATAAAATTGTGTTACAGAAAGGAGTTGAATGTGTAATTCTTTCTAAAAAGAAAGTTTGGTGAAGAGAGACCGAGTTTGCTGGATTGTACTTCGTGAAAGTGTGTGATGTGACTCACTTCTCGAACTCCCTAATGTGCCAGGGGACGGGCTCACCCCGTGTTTTCAGTGGGATTGCGTCAGAGATGCAGCGCTGGCCGCTGCAGCTGGCCTTGGTCAGAAGAACGGGGATGTTTTTCTTACGTTATCGGTGAAGTGCAGCCCTGCAGCTCTTGCTAGTTTGGGTTCAGATTTATAGACCGACTGCCCTTTGGGGAAATGGAAGCGTGTCTTCTGCTCTATCTTCTCAGTTCTGCTGTGGGACAGGCGGTGAGAGAAACGCAGACTCGCACGGTCTTGTGTCGACTTGAGGTTAGTTGACAGGAATAGTCAGAAGAAGCCTCCAGGCGTGGGATTCTTTAGTCTTTTTATAAACATTTGTTTTATGTGTTAAAATTTACATACAGTAAAATTGACTTTTTTGGTGCATATAGTAGTTATATGGGTTTCAACCATTCACTGCTTTCCGTAACCACCGGCGCGAACGGGATGCAGCATGCTCTAAGACCCACGGAAGTCCCGCCTGCTGCCCCGCCCTGAGCTGCTCTCTGACCCTAGAGGTGCCTTTTCCAGACAGCCATGGACACGGAACCGCGCAGTAAGTAGCATTTTGACACGGGCTCCGTTCACCCAGCATGGTGCATTTGAGGCTTGTGCACGCTGTCACTGGGATGGGGGGTTGGCCCGGTGTCACTTTTGAGTGGTGTCCTGCAGTGTGGGCACTGCACCCTGTGTTTATCCGTTCACCCACTGATGGTCAGTATGTTGTTTCCAGTATTTGGTGATTACGAACAATGTTGCTGTAATCACTCCTGTACAGGTTATCGTATAAAGATAAGTTTTTCATTTCTCTGGGCAGAAGTGTAGAAATGGGGTCCCTAAAACCTGGGCCTCCTGGTGCATGCTCACCTGCACAGACACCATCGGCCTCTGCAGCCACACTCCCTTCTTCACCTGTGCTCTCTCCTTGGGTGACCGCGTTCATTCCCAGGGCTTTAAATGCCATCGACATTGAGAAGGGTGAAGCCATGTCTCTAGCTCAGACGATTCTTTTGAAATGCAGGTCTGATCACTACACTGTGTTAGGAACAGCTCCGATGTTTCACAGGCAACTCCAACGTAACCTCTAAAATGGGGTTCTTGATTTTCCTTCCCTGTCAGTGGCATGACCAGACACCCCGTCTCACAAACACGGGTCACCCTGGGCTCCGCCTCCCACTCTGCCCGTCCCGCTCTTCTGCCAAGCCCCGTGGGTTTGGTCTTCAGAACACGTCTTCACACCTCCAACTTTCCCCGTGTCCACTGCCACCGCCTTCGTCACACCCTGTCGGGAAGTGGGCTCAGAGGAGCCTGAGTGCAGTTTGGTCAGGGAGAAGGTATTTGTGGAAGGATGGCAGAGGGCGGAGATGTCTCCAACGAGACCCTGGGGCTTCCCTAGGACGACAGCTCCGAGAGACCCTGTCTGCCAGCCCTGGGTGCACTTAGCCTCTGGCAGCGTGTTATATGAGATTATCGATTCCTTTGTTATTTTATACTTTAAAGGTTATTTTATTATTTTGGCTGTAGGTTTTTTTGTTGTTGGTACTTAGAGCCAGAAGTATCCTAACTGATAAAACATAGCTTGCCACAGAGTAGACAGTTCATAAATACCATTTTAGATGAATAAAGCCATGCTCTCATGTAGATGATATTGGCATTTAAAGTTAATTTGCTGAAGAGGATTTTTAAAAATATACATGTGTGTTCTTTAAAAAAAATTCAATAGCTTTTGTGATTATGATTTAGACATCTTATATGTTAACATTTACCAATATGTGTGCATAGTAGGTGAAATGCTGATATATTTTATTTAATTGTTTCACAATTACAGAACATTTTTCAGTAACATTTCTTTTGATTTGTCTTACCCTATGAAGTGCGCTGTATTAAAAACAGTGATTTTCATTTACCCTTAGAATATTTATTAAGTGTCTACTATACATCAAGCATCATGCCAAGTGCGGGGGTACAGGGACAGATAAGACAGTCTGGGCCCATGCGGATGGAATTTGACCTTGATCTTGAACAAACCAGGCTCTCACCGTTGAGAGCGAGAGACGGACTAACTTCACATGGTGCGATGTTTCGCAAATAAAGCATGACAAAGGCCACTCGCACCAACAGTCTAGGTAAGAGGATTCCAGACAGAAAACACACGTGTGAAGGGCCCTTCAGTTTAACAAAAACCAGCGTGCCACAGTCTAGGAATCAACCGCGTGCCATGCGAGTGAGCGGGAGAGAGAGAGTAAAGCCGGTGGGGAGACAGGCAAGAATCTGCAGGACCCGCGGGGCTGCGGAGGCCGCGGTAAGGAGCGTGGGAACCACCGAGTGCTTTTGAGGCAGGGAGCAGAGGTTGACTGGAGAGGCCGAGTCGGCAGCAAATGCAGGTGCTGTCAGGGGCTGTCACTGGTCCCCGTGAAGGACGAGTGGCCACAGTGCGGCACCTGGAGACGGAGCCGAGAGGAGGATGGGACACATCCAGGATATTGTGTGTTAACAGGAAGATGAAGGGGAACTTGCGTGCCGTGCCCAGGTTGCGGTCAGCGTGCTCGGGCGAGTGGGGGTGCCAGGTACCGAGCTGGGGAGACGGTGCTGGGTGCACCCTTCACAGAATTTCCTTCCAGACATGCTGAGTTTGAGGTGCCCGCCATGTCAGTGGGATATTCAAGTCTGAAGCTTGGAAGAAAGTCTGGGCTAGAGATTGGAGTCTGCAGTGTGAGGGATGGTAACGAAGGTCCTAGGGAAATGAGACGGTTGAGGACACGAAACACTCAGGGCTCAGAAGGTGGGCAGAACCTCACCAAGAAGACAGAGAGGAGGAGCTGTCCGGTGGGAGCAAACACACAAAGAGCAAAACGGAGGAAGCCAGAGGGGGCTCTTTGCAGGATGGAGAGTCTGCTAGGAAGGTGCTGCTCAGGTGAGATCGGGACAGAGAGGTAACAAAATGTGGCTTATGCATGGCAATTTCAAGGGCAATGTCAGTGGCAGATTGGGGGTCAAAGCTAGACTGAAGGGTGAAGAGATCAATTAGCAAGTGTAGACAAATCTTTGAAAAGGTTTGTGCTATGGTTGGAATGTGTCCCCCAAGTTTCATGTATTGAAAACATGACCCCTAAATTCATGTTGGTTGGAGGGGGGGCCTTCAGGAGGTAACTGGGATTAGATAAGGTCATCAGGGTGGGCCCCCATGGCGGGACTGGTGGCTTTGTAAGAAAGGAAGAGAGCTCCGAGCCGACGCGCACACTCTCTCCTTCCTCGCGCTATGACACGCAGGAGGGCCCTGGCCAGATGCTCAGAGCTGCGGGAAATACACTTATTTTCCTTACGACACTGTGGGGCGTGTGGTGTTCTGTTGCAGCAACGTAAAGTGGACCAAGATGGTTTGTCTATGAAGAAAACGGAGCAGGGAGTAAAATCCGGGGGCAGCTTTTAAGAGACTTAGTGGACAAACCGTGACTCGGTCCTGTGGGAATCAGGAAAGGAGAACTTGCTGGTGCGGGGCAGGGGAAGCCACAGGGCGTGGTCTGGGGATGCGCCTGGGACGGGCGCCACCCGTGCCGTGTGCCTCCCGCGTCAAGGCGGGGCTGAGCGCTTCTCGAGGATGCCCCTTTTATAGTTGAACAAACTGAGTTGCAAAGAAGTGAAGTGATTGACCCCAAGTTACGTGGAAACAGGATTCAGAGCCAGTTTGCTCAACCCCAGTGTCTTCCCCTCACCGTCCACACAGCAGCTGCTCCATGACATGGCAGCGTTTACACGGCGGGTTCTCCTGACCGCGGCAGGGATGGCTGGACACCTCCTTTCCCCACCTGTGCCTTAGGAGGGAGACCGGAGTAACGGGTCGTCATGCCTGCCTGGGTCTGTTCTGTTTCCCGTCCTCTGGCTGATGCAGGGACCCTGACGTAGGGCCCCAGCAGAGTGAAGCCAGTTTGGTTATTTGAGATGAGAATGCGTCAAGTTTTAAAGTGGGATAGCTCTGGATGTAGTAACAAAAGATCAAGGTGAATGCATTTCAAACCCCCATTCCAAGGTACTTTATGAACGAACCGTGGTTAGCGCCGTGCGTGTGCAACGTGGGGTGACCTTCAGGAAACGTCTGCACTCTTGTTCCCTCTGGCTCCGCCCCATCCCTCCTGCTTCTCTGGCAATCGCCAGGCGCCTGGAGTTCCGGCCGTTGGAAAACTGGCCCTGCAGTCACTCTTTGTGACCCTCACCCCTCTGGGCCCTTGGCATTGCTAGATCTGTATCTGTCACAACAAGACGTTCAACTAAAATAGAATGATTCCAGATATCTGTCAAATGAGAATCTGCAAAGCCAGAAGCTAAGCTGCCGGGTGGCCTTGTTTCCTCTGAGCCTCCGGAGATGGCGAGGAGTCCCCAGGCAGGCAGTGCTGCGGTGACAGAGGAACAAAGCCACACAGGGGGACGCAGCTGCCAGTCTTCCTTCTGTTCTCCTGTATTTCCATTTGGCGTCTGTCTGTCCGTGGTTAAATCAGTTGCTAAATGTTGGATGTTACCTGAGTTTTCCGAAAAGAGGCTGACTTTCCTCAGGACGTAAATTTAATTTCCACAGCAGGGACCTCCCCTCCGTGCATCGGCTCGATTCTTTCAGACTCAGAGAAACAAAATCAGTGAGCTGCCCATGTGAGTTTTTTATAGCAGGGCTTTTATTTCAGACACGAAACCACACAGATGGAACACACCGTCAGGATCCGTTTCAATTTAACACTGAAGTGGGAAAGGAAGGCTCCCAGCTCAGATGGGGGCCCGTGTGGGCACGGACCACATTTCTACTTGAGTCTGAGCTGGAGATCATGTCACGTTAAGTTGGCATTAATATGACTCATTTGCCATAAACTGCGCAAAAACCATTCTGTTGTTGTCGTCAATAAATTTTTCCATATGGCTACATTTTCTATATTCAGAGTTTGAAAACAATTGCGCACAAACCTTGGTGATGAAAGTATACTCTGAGTGTAACGTATACATTAACTGTGACCAGCCTCCTTGTCTTTCCTGGACACGCAACCACACACCCCTACACTCAACCACACATGCACACACCACACACACACACACACAGCCCCTAGGCATCTGGCTGGGCTGCGCTGCACAACTGCATCCACCGCAAGAGACGCCCTGTGGTGTAAGTTGGGCGTTAGAGTGGAACAGGCCGTTGGATCCCGGGCCCCCTCTGACTACCCATAGCAGATATTTTCAGATTTTTAGTGTCTTCAGTCTGAACTGAGACGATGTCTGTGTGGCTGACTGCTGTGAAGACCCCACTGGACCTCACTGGTGGGTTGCTCTGTTTCTGGGATGCCTGTGGCTGGAGTTACCTGGCCAAGAGAGCCGAAGGTTCCCCACAGACCCACCTTCCCTGGGCAGGAGGCGGGTCCAAGAACAGCTCGGAGCTGCCCGCGTCATGTCTTGCTAGGCTTCCTGGCACTGTTGGGTCCAGACCAGCTCCGTGACAGTCAGTAATCTGACACTGACCCAGTGGCCCTGGCAGAGACACTGCTGTGTTTCTTGTCCTCCTGGCCCCACGGCCAGCCCAGGGTGCCCCGCGGTCAGGGGAGTCGCAAAGCCAGGCTCCCTCCCGTGGACGAAGTAATATGTCCCCCTTCCAAGCCTGGTCTCCAGAACGCCGCTCTCTCTCTCTCTTTCATTATCTGCCACCTGAATGCAGAGGACCCGGGGTCTTGGGGCTGTAGGGAGTGGTGGAGCCACTAGAAAGGAGAAACCCGGCCCTTGCAGGAGGACGTGCAGCCCCAGCTCCACGCTGGCCAGCGCCGGACCACGCGCTAAGGGAGTGGCTGTATTTTCTGAGTAGAAAATAGGGTTTATGGTCCCACAGAAGGTGCTGAAAGGAGCAATGAGGTAGAACTTTGAAATAGATCTTCGGGTGCGAGTAACATTCCTCTTCTTAGCCGTCGCTAATCCAGGACCGAAGTAGCTGTCCAGCGGGAAACGCAATGAAGGTAAACTGAGAACAGTACGCAAACCTTCCCCGTTACCCTACCTTGTTTCAGGAAAAGAATTTACTGCCGTTCAGTTCTTGACAGTCACTTTGGCCTTCGCGCTGTATGTCACTTCCCCGTGTTCGCCATCCTTTCCCTCCAGCTTGTCTAAGTCGGGCCGGCGCAAGCCGGGGAAGCCGGGCTGCCGCCACCTGTTCTTGCTCTACGGCCGCTCGGGGCTCGCGGTGGCCCGCGGAACGCAGAAGCAGCACTCCTGCGAGCTGGCGGGACAGCAGCCTCTCTGACGCCCCAGACCTGCCGGCTCAGAATCCACACCTTCGCAAGATGCTCAGCGGATCTGCGTGCACATTTCAATCTTTTTCTGTCTCACAGCACTTTCTGACTCCGTGGTGTCTGGTCACTCGTTCGCGGACTAGAAGGTAGAAGAACTGAGAAAACGCTTTTCCTCCCAAGGGCACACGTGTATCCCTGCACTCAAAGCACTTTAATTTTACCTTGTTTAATGACACACAGCTCCTGCTTTATTAGGTTGCGTGGCTGATGTAGATTTAAACCCACTCTCACCATGCATTCAGATGCAAAAGGAACAGGCACAGACGACGTCCAGGCGGCGCGACGCTGGCGTACAAGCGCTCGGGAAGCGCGGGCCCTGCGGAAGGGCCCTGGTCGTTGTTCCGATCGCCTTCCTCTGACTCTCTGAAGCACACCTTTGCCCGGCTTGAGTCTGGAGTGAGTTGATTCCTGCTCCTTTCCAGGAGAGCAGAGAATAGTCCGGAAACTGCAAAGCTAGCCGCTGTCGACCTGAGCTGTGGCTGTTGTCACTGCGCTTGCTGGCAGCTGCTGCGGGTGCGGGCCACCTCCCGAAGGCCGGACTCCCGAGGATGTGCTCGCTGCCCACTGCAGGTGGGACAGAGTGGCTTTCTCTGCCTTCGCTCTCCTTTGGAGGGAAGGTGATCAAATGGTTTGAACAGAGCCAGTGTCACCTCTAAAATGGCCCTAAAACGGCATTTGGAGGCTTGTCGAAATGGCCAGCCATATGACGTGACTGGTTTTGGGGAAAGCTGGGGATGTTTACTTGTCCAAGTGGAGATTCTACCCACATTTATGGAAAAATCTGATAGTTGTGTCCTTTAAGACATATGGTCTTCTTTCTACTCACAGCAGAGGTGTGAGTCAGCACTCTACCAACCGAACACTGTAGATCCGGGCAAACCCTGCAAGTTCAGGGGAGGTGGTGTATTTTATGACGTTGATTCCAAAACTCAGATTTTTTACCCCTAATCTGTCTCAACAGTCGAAATTTGTCGGAGGAGTCTGCTAAGCACTAGCAGTGATCGTAAAGATATTTAAGGGTTTTATCATCTGTTAAAAACAGATGCAAAAGAGAAAGAAAAAGAGAAAAATAAGAGGTTGGAGAAGACATTATTTGAAGCTCTAAATGGAGAACAGTATCAGGGGGAGACTTCAGGGTGACAGAAGTCCCGTAGCAAACAGGACACCGATTTTCCTGGGCCAGCACTTATAATAAAAAGCCTGTGTTTGTGCATCACCTTAAAATGTGGACATTTGCACTCCCATTCATTATTGTTTTTAATTCTTATAGTCATTTTCCAAATGGGGGATCGCTATTCTAAATTTATAGATGAGCAAACAGATTTACATGGGATAAGTGTCTTGCCGGTCCAATTCATAAGCAGCAGAGTCTGCATAGGCGCTTGTTATTTTAAAAGTGTATGTTTTCTACGATCTGTCACTTTCCCCAGTTAGCTATAAGAATCTGCCTATTTATGAATGTATGATATGCCTCAAACGTGAGGGCAGAATATTTTATATGTTTATTAGCATTTAGATTTTTTTTAATGCCCAATATAGGTAAAAATGCTGTCTTACTTTAAAAAAAATCAAATGGGCTGGGTGCAATGGCTCATGCCTGCAATCCCAGCACTTTGGGAGGCTATGGCGGGAGTATCACTTGAAGCCAGGAGTTCAAAACCAGCCTGGACAACATAGCAAGACCCCATCTCTATAAAAAATTGAAAAATTAACTGGGTGTAGTGGCATGCACCTGTAGTCCCAGCTACTTAGGAGGCTGAGGCAGGAGGATTGCTTGGGCCCAGGAGCTGGGAGCCCAGGAGCAGGAAGCTATGATTGCACCACTGCACTCCAGCCTGGGCAACAGAACAAGACCTGTCTCAAGAAAAGAAAAAAAAATTAGTTGGGTGTGTTATTCTATTGCCTCTACAGCACATTAAATCTAATTTCCCTTTTCATTACAGACAATGTGGGGCAACTGAAAATAAGATTTTTTTTATTGATTTTGAAAGTCTGAGAGTAAATACATATATGTGTATGTACATATATACTTGAATAGGTACAGTTACACTGTATATGTATACGTGATTGTATATAGCCATCATTAATGTAACAAGGACATATTACATGGCTGGGTACCTTCCCGACAGCCCTTGGGTGCGTACGTTGTATACGCATAGTCATGTCTTGGTATCCACAGGACATCGATTCTAGGCCCCCCAGATACCAAAATCTGCAGATGCTCAAGCCTCTGAGATAAAGTGTTTGCAGATAACCTACGCACGCCCTCTCATATGCGTTAAATTACCTCTAGGTTACTTATAATACCTACTACAGTGTCAGTGCTATGTAAATGCTTGTTATACTGTTTTGTTTTTAAAACTTGTATGATTTTTATTGTTGTATTGTTAATTTATTATTTGTTTTTCCTCAAATATTTTTGATCTGCATTTGGTTGAATTTACGGGTGTGGAACCTCCAGGTGTAGAGGGCCGGCGGTATATGCATATTGTATGTGTATACGAATACGTGCATGTACGTCATATCTGCATATTGTATATGTATGTGTGTATTATGTACGTATAGGAAACAGCAACTTGTGCACTTTTGTGTGGATGCAAGCAGCAGGAATCTTTGCCATGTTAAAGCCATCAGAATTTGAAATCCTTATTTGATTTTACCATTTTGGAGATTAGCTTATGCAAAATTTAAGAATATGATTTCAGCAGGTGATGCGGCTCGTGGGTGAGGAACTCTAAAGTTAAGGAACTTGTCTGGTGCACTTGCCGTGGCTTTGCCTTTTCGTTGGTGCCTTAAAATCTGTGCTTCCCGTCCCTCTGAATAAGCGTGTACATTTCAGCAGCCCACCCGGTGTGGGCATTTACTTACGGGGCTGTTCAGAAACCGACAACCCACACTAGGAACTCCACTTTGCGACAGTGTGGTGTGAAGGAAACTTTGTTTTGCCAAGAGACTTGGAGCCCGGAGTCCATGTGCTGCTCTTGTGCACGTCAGACCTCTCCAGGTGGAGGATCTAGCAAAAAATTAATTTTTCTCCCTTGCATGCCTTCACATATTTTCCCCAACATTTTCCCCTCGTTTTTATGTTTAAACGTCTTGATCCTTCTAGGTAACAGGTATCAGTCCTCTGAAACTTCCCTCCCCAAATTTGGAGGGTTGCCTTTAAATGCATTGCTAGGATTCCAAACTGTAAAATAGCACTCAAGAAAAGGCCTATGTTTTAAACATTTTTATGATTTTTTTAATTTACAAAACCTTCTTGTTAAGTAATATTGATTCATTCATGAATTCAAAATATACTGAGTCCCACCACATGCTGGGAGCTGTTTCAGGGACACTGGCAGGGCGTGAACATGCAGTCGACCCCGGGGAATGATGCTCTGGTGGAGACGGGTTTGTCGCTGAGGCGTTGGCTGCGGACAGCGCTGCTCTAGGGGCACGTGAGAAATACCGTGGCCATCGCTGAGCCGTGCTTCCGTCTACTGGCAGTGACTTGCTTCTCATGGAGAGAAAGAACATGGTAACTGCATGTGTGTGTGCCACGTGTTTTGTCTTTTACGCTGTGCGAGGCACTTGCAATCTCAGGGTCTGATCTGAGTCTCAACAATCTTGAGAATTCGACATTATTTTCATCCCTATTTGTGGATGTGGCCGAGATGATGGTGATGTCATGCAACATTACCTAGCTGGCAGATGTGAAACTGGTATCCAAGCCCTAACCTAAAATCCCAAAGTCAAAATTCTTTTTTCTTCTTATTTATTTACCCATTTAAGTTTTTTAAAGTTAGGGTCTTACTCTGTCTGATGCCAGGCTGGAGTGCAGTGGCATCATCGTAGCTCACTGCAACCTCAACCTCTTGTGCTCAAGCCAGCCTCCCACCTGAGCCTCCCAAGTAGCTGGGACTACAGACACCAACACACCTGGCTAATTTTTTAAAAATATTTTGCAGAAATGGGGGTCTCACTACGTTGCCCATGCTGGTCTCAAACTCCTGATCCTCAAGTGATCCTCCTGCCTCAGCCTCCTAAAGTGCTAGGATTATAGGTATGAACTACCTTGCCTGGCCAGTTTTTATTTTTTTATTATTATTATTTTTTTGAGGCAGAGTCTCACTGTGTTGCCCAGGCTAGAGTGCCATGGCGTCATTCTAGCTCACAACGACCTCAAACTCCTGGGCTCAAGGGATCCTCCTGTCTCAACCTCCTGAGTAGCTGGGACTACAGGCATGCGCCACCATGCCCGGCTAATTTTTTCTATATATTTTTAGTTATCCAATTAATTTCTTTCTATTTTTAGTACAGATGGGGTCTCGCTCTTGCTCAGGCTGGTCTCGAACTCCTGAGCTCAAACAACCCGCCTGCCTCGGCCTCCCAGAGTGCTAGGATTACAGGCGTGTGCCACCGCGCCCGGCCAATTTTTATTTTTAATGCTCGTTTTTTTCTGTTATAGAAATGAAGATGTTCATTAAAAGACTCAGAAAAGTATAAAGAAGAAAAAACGATCTAAATTTCTACCAAATAGTATTTTCTTACAGTTTTAATGTTTATATATTTTATATACATAACTTTTAAATTCTGGTGTCCCTGTGGCCCCCTTGCATTTAGAGAAGCTCAGTTTAATAACCAAGAATAATTTGAAAGGAAATCCAGTCTGTAATAGCTTTCTGAAAGTACCCTAATAGAGATCAAATTCACAGCCTGTGGTCAACTGATGGCTCTCCCGAGACTTTGCAGTGCTGCTTGTTAAATGCTGTCGGGGGCATGTGCTGGGTCCCATAAAGACAAGTCAAACATTCAAAGTATTTATTTGTGTGTGGCCTGGGCAGCCCTCAAAACTCCTGTATTTGTTCATTTTCTCATCGTTGAGGGGGTCTAATGATGCCTAATGAGATAACGTATGAATCATGCCTGCCAGTGAGGATTCAGTAACTGTTGTTCTATTCCTGGTTTCCTTTCCCTCCTCTCAAAAATATTTTCACATCAAAAATACTTATTGTACATTGACAAAAGAAAATGTAGGTCACAGCCCTTCCTGGACTTTCTAGTTAGGGGGAAATGATACACACAGGAGAGTCGAATAGCAATACGTAAACACCTCTGATCACGAAAGGAGGGCAATGACCAGTCCCCGGTTCACAGAAGGTCCTGGCATGGTCCCCCCACCGCAGGGATTCTCTGAACTCTTGCTCCAGTGGGGCAGTGGCGTGCGGAGAAAAGTCCAAGTACCTTCAGTTGGAGTTGAAGCTTGCACTGGTTGAGAATTGTTCCTCAAAATTCATGTTCACCATGAACCTCAGAATGAGACCTTGCTTGAAATAGGATCTTTGCAGATGTAACTGATTAAGTTAAGATGAGGTCATGTTGCATTAGGGTGGGTGCTAATCCAATGTCCCAACAAGGAAAGGGAAACTGAGACGCAACACACAGGCAGGAGAAACGCACGTGCAGACACAGAGACGTGCATGGAGAACGCGTTTGACAGCAGAGGCAGAGGTTGGAGAGATGCTGCCACACACCAGGGATGCCCAAGCGTTGCTGGCAACCACCAGAGGCTGGAAGAGGCAAGGGAGCATCCACCCTCAGAGCCTTCGGCATGGCACAGCCTCCCAACACCCCGACTCTGGACTTCCTGCCGCCAGGACTGAGACAATACATTTCTGTTGTTCAAGCCACCAGGGTGTGGTACATTGTTACAGTGGCCCTAGGAAAAGAGACAGAGGTCTGTCCTGCCAAGGTTCCAGCCAGGTCTCTGTCTCTGTCATTGTGTCCTCCATGAAGCCACGTTGTACTGGAGCGTGACCACCTCCAGGTAACTCCAGGCACCTGCAGGCCATGTTTATGACATTTTCTATGCCTTATTGGATTTTCTCTCCCCACATTGTCTTCCATCCACACCTCTAGTCTTTCAGTCTATTTAGGGGATCTACCCTAAACCCAGGAAAAAAAGATTGGGAGCAACTATTTCAAAATTAAAACCCTTGTTTTTGGTGAATGTATATTTTTGTGGGAGTGTTTTATGCAGCTGTTGGAAGCACTTTCTGATCCTATTAGCCATAAAGAACCATGTTGTCCTTCAGCATTTAATTAAGAGCCTATACAACCCTTTGATTTGCTAATATTTGTTAATAAATGATGCTTAATGTTAGGTGCTTTACTGCTTTTTCTTTTGAGTTTTTGGGAAGGAGAGCTTTTGGTGGGTGTTTGAACACATGTGTTTTTAACTTTTTCCAAGTGTGGAGCTATTTTAGCCACGTAATGCCATTTGGCAAACTAGCCCAAAGCTCAGAGGTGGAACCCAATAATCATCGCTTGCTTACTGGTTTGTGTTCTGGACTGGGCTCAGCTGGAGAGTTCTTCTGCTCATCTCACCTGGTGTCGTCCACGTGGCTGCAAGACGACCTCACTAACGTGTCTGTTGCTTCTGCTGGAATGGCTGTAACAGCTGATGGCCAGCCTAGTATTTTTCCTTCTCCACTTAGTGTCTCCAGCAGGTAGACATTGCTCTTGCTCTGTACGTGGTATCAGACTTCAGTTATGCCTCAGCAACTAAAGAGGGTCTGGGAATGCACCTGCACTCAGTTGTACTCTTGGCTGGTATGTACCTTTGCAATGCTGGCCTGCTGGTCTGGAGGGAAGGCATAGTGCAGGCAACCTTGCACAAAATCTTTGTTCTAGGCAGTCTCTGAACCCAGACTAGACTTTGTGGGATTGTCTAGTTTACTAAGCTAAAATTACCTTGGCCATTCTCTGTGTTGTCATCAACCTGGAATTGCTTTCCGAGGAAAACCTTGAATCTGTCTTTAGATACCACCTGAGACCTCCTTCCTGTGAAGGAGAAACAGCCCTTGAACTGTCCAGAGGATGGCGACCATCCTGTATGTTGCCTGAAAGGCATGTTGTTCTTCGGTTCCTCTTGCCAGACTAGCAGAGAGTGGTGGGCCCGAGTTGCATTATTTTGAATTTTCATATAGAATTTCTTTTACTAAAGTACGTTTTGGTTGTTGTATCTTAAATCGACATTGAAGGGCACATTCTTTCTTACAATCTTAATGTACAGGTGTTGTCAAGGACACTGTTTACTATATTCCAAAGAATCATCTCTATCTCCAGGAGAAACGTATGTCAGGGCCAGTTAAATTAATTTGTGCTTCTCTGAACAACCAGTGCACTGTCAATTGGGCAACGGGTTGTTTTCCTCTTTTCACTGGCTGCTCGGAAGCATGTCGCCAAATTTCTAAGTGTTCAGAAACTTATGTGTTTTGGGTACTAACCTCCTTCTCACCTTCATCTTACATTTCCTTTCTTTTCATCTCATGTTCTCAAATTCCTATGAGTCATTTCCAATAATATGCATATTTTTTCTGTCTTTTTGTTCTTATAACTTCTAGTATAATTTCTTAGACATGGAAAGTGTTTTATCATATGTATACATTTATTATACATATATTATTACTGCCTATCCAATGTTCAATGTTCTCAACTTTCCCTAGGTGTGCTCTAAAGGACATTTTTGTGCCACAGATGTTCTCTTCCTGCTTAGCTACCCAGAATTTTTTTTTTATTTCAGATTTTTATGGGGGTACATACATTTTGGTTACATAATTTGCTTTTGTACAGTTTGAGTTGAGATTATAAGTGTGTCCTTCAGTCAGTTAGTGTGCACTCTACCCATTAGGTGTGAATTTACCCATCCCCTCCTCCGCCCTCCTACCTACTTGATTTCCCTTGAATTTTATTTCCACATGTGTATATAAGTGTTGATCGATTAGTTCCAGTTTAGTATCGAGTACATGTGCTGTTTGTCTTTCCATTCTTGCGATAGTTCACTAAGAAGAATGGCCTCCAGTTCCATCCAGGTTGTTACCAAAGATACTAGATCACCATTTTTTTAGGCTGAGTAGTGCTCTATGGTATACACATGCCACATTTTATTAATCAACTCATGTACTGATGGGCACTTGGGTTGATTCCACATCTTTGCAATTGTGAATTGTGCTGCTATAAACATTTGAGTACAAGTATCTTTTTTATAAAATGTCTTTTTTTCCTCTGGGTAAATACCTAGTAGTGGAATTATTGGATCAAATGGTAACCCTACTTTTAGCTCTTTGAGGTATCTCCATATTACTTTCCATAGAGATTGAACTAATTTGCAGTCCCACCAGCAGTGCATGAGTGTTCCTATCTCTCTGCATCCATGCCAGCATCTGTTGTTTTGAGACTTTTTGATAAAAGCCATTCTCACTGGAGTTAGGTGACATCTCATTGTGGTTTCAATTTGCATTTTCTTGAAGATTAGAGACATTGAGCATTTTTTCATATGTTTGTTGGCCATTAGTCTATCTTCTTTTGAAAAGTTTCTGTTCATGTCCTTTGTCCAGGTATCAAAGGGGCTGTTTGATTTTTTCTGGTTGATTTGTTTTAGTTCTTTGTAGATTCTGGTTACCAGGCTTTATCAGGTGTATAGCATGCAAATATTTCCCTCCATTCTGTCAGAAAATTTTAAATTACTTTTCAAATTTCAGTTCAAAGATGGTGGGTCACCTTTGTGAAGTTGTTGTAACTCTTTAAGGAAGACTTAGGCTCTCCTTTTACTGTGCTCCCAATTTTCATCCCTCACCTCCCAGCCTAAATGTCTGACCCATATTTATTGCACAACAAATATTGCAGGATGAGTGATTGAGTGATCATAGTTTTTGCTGATGTCGTTTACACATGGTCTATTTCTCACATTACCGAGGGGTGTGAGTATTCTTTTTCCACTACTAATGGAAGCTGTTGACTCTTTTCTCTTCTATGTGCCACATTTTCCAGTGGCTCCCCCCAGACTATCCCAGAGAAATTCCATACTACGTCCACATCTATGTTGACACAAAAAACAGGGCCCTGTTCTTAACTAAAACTCCAGTTGTGGTTTTGTGTTATTTTCTTTGCATACCCCTAAAACTGTAAGCCAATTTACCAAAAAGAAGCCTTTAAAATGCATCTATTATAGTAGGAATTCATGGCAACTTTCAATAAATGGCCTCTGGATTTCTGGTTCAATAAATTGCTCTTGGCTGTATGGCTGCTTTCAGGGCAGTAAATTATGCAGTAGCCATGAGTTTCCCAGGAGCCTCAGAGTTAGTTCGGATCCCGTTACATGTGCAAATGCCGACACCGTAGAATGTGTAACATTTTTTAAGCTAGTTATTTCTCTGTGGTACCGAAATACATAATACCCAGGTTACAGTCTGTAAACTGAGACCATTTACACACCTGCCATATTCAGCATTTCCTTGTGTTCTCATAAAGAATAGGTTTTCAAATACTAGAGGAGAAGAAATCCAGGAAATTGGAGATATTTACAAAATGTAGAGGTACATATGTTTCTGATTATGTTAGTTACACAAGTTTTGTTTAGAAAAATCTGTAGAAAAAGTGCTTGTTGGTTGAAATCTTTAGCATTCACAAACTTGAGCATTTGTGATTTTAATAAAATACCCTCAGTTTCACAATACCTCATAGTACCATGGAGGTGCTCATTAGAAATTGTTTAAGAATGCGTGTTCTGAGACTGCTTTCTAGGAAAGGGGGAAAAACCAGAGAAATGATCAGAATCCATGGGAGTGGGACTGACTCGTGGGGACCAGGGGTCAGTGTTGTGGAGGGCACCGGGGAAAGCTCCCCCAGAAGTCAGGGCAAGAGGAAAGGTGAATGGGCCGAGAGGATGGATCATAAACATGGGGAAGAGAGAGAGAAGAACCAACTTAAGATGCCACGTGAACCAATTTATAGACATTTCTGATGAAGAAAACAAAATCAGATGAATTCAAGGTAATGCTAAGAAGTTTCCTGAATGGGAAGGTAACTAAATGTGCATTGAAAGGACCCTCTAGGACAGAGCCGTGGGAAAGGAAACTGCAATCTGGTCATGCATTTGACAGTTGTCCCAAACTCTGGGAAAAAGATAAACTAGCTAAGTGACAGTTTGAATTATACAACTGTTAAGGAAGGTAATGTGGACACTCACATATACAAGAGAATTTTGTACCTTCCAAGTGACTACACCCATGGAAAGATTTCAGCATGCAAGAAACACTGATATTTTCACCAGGTTACACTAGAAAGAAAAGTTCAATAGATTTACAAATACGTTGGGAAGTTTTCCACGCCCGGGTGCTGACTGTGTGTGCTGCCTCACGCCAAGGGTGGCCCAGGTGCTCCTGGGAGAGCCCCACGACCCGAGGGGCGGACACGAAGCCCAAGGAGGGAGGCGAGGTGCAAAACCATGACCACACTGATCTGAAGGTGGGGTGCGATGGTTTCACGGTGGAGTTGGCTAGGAAGTGCTTGCGCCACGAAGGACACCCTCGAAAGCCTGAAGGAAGATTGGTTAAGTCAGAACCAATTCCAACAGGATCAAACCAGCCAAGCCAAGAAGCAGCACGTGTGGAAACAGAATGCAGGCAGGGTTACGGCATTCCAAACCAGTCGAAGACATCTAGTAAACAAGCCGAAGCACCAAAACGCCAAAGCAAACCAAACCTTGCTATTGTTTTCGGAGCTGGGCGTGCATGGAGAATAAATACATCCACCACTGGGACACGGCAAGTTGGTTGCACCGTGTCCTGACTGCACAGTCAGAAGACTGTTTCTTCCTGGGCTCTAGCCGTTCCGACACCTGCTCCGTTACACTGTCAGATACGAAGTAACCAAAGTAACCGCTCTGCCTGTGTTCAGGCATAATGCTTTCCTTTTATCCCCCTAAACGGTCAACTGTATGTTTTTCATCAACATCAAATAAAAATGAGGCGAGAAGAAAGATTAGTTCTTCAAAAATAGACTTTTTTCCTCACAGTGACAGGTTTACTCAAATTTTTTGTGTTTATATTTCAGTAAGTTATTTTGATTTCGATGTTTAACAATAAACAAAGCAAACAAAAATAAGAACGTGCATACACTTTTTGACTGAATAATGCTGTCACTTGGCTTTTATCACTTGTTATTATGCCTGTCATTTGTAAGGCATTCACTGTCTTTCAATAGGAGTAAATGGTTGCAGCAAAACCGACCCAAGGCAAAGGCTCATTCAAATCCAACACGTTGTTTAAAAAGTATCTTTTGAAAAACTGTATAGGCCATATACTCTTTTAAAAATCAAGGTTGTGAAAGACAAAGAGAGAACAGGAGATGTTCCAGACTAAAGGAGGCTAAGGCCACGAGATAACCAAATGCAGCCGGTGACATTGGCTTGGAGCCTGGAGCAGAACCCCGTCTGCTGGTTTGTTTCTCTATAAAGAACATTAGTGGGACACGTGGCAACACGTGAAGAGTGTCTGTAGATTAGAGATTAGTGCTGTACCAAGGTTAGTTCTTCATTTTAATCACTGCACTGTGGCAACATAAGGAATATACTTGTTTTTAGAAAATGCGCACTGAAACATTTATGAGTAAAATGGAATTTTGTCTACAATTGTGGCAGGTGAATTCAAAAGGCAAAGAAAACCAAGAAAACAAGGGGAAAGACTCAAATACATTATATCAGGACTGAGGATTATTATATAACAAAAAGTAGAGAAGAGATTTAGAAAATAACAAACATATATTCTGCAAAATTTTATAATAATAAACTAGAAAATTAGGAAAAATTATCAAATCATACTTACAAGAATCAGAAATTGTACGATTATTAAGCTTTGCTAGTAATACGAAAGGTACAGGTAATTGGGAGACCCTGGGGAAGCAGGAAGACTAAGACCACCGATGCAATTCACGCGTTCTCGATTGCCAAGATTTATTATTGTCCTGTGCCAGGCATTGCTTTCACAAAGGAAACCAATTATGAAAATGTCTCCATTTTATACTTCAATAACTGCATATCTGACATTGACATTTTCCAGGGACCCATGTGCAATGTAAATCTATAGGTCCTGTGTTTGTTTACCATGTGCAATCTAGACAGACAGGTATAGCCTGCTAAAAGCATTCTACGGATTAGAACTTCCCATTATCTTTCCACTAGTAAAAATCATGAGGAAGTCTGATTTTCATGTTTACAAGGAGACTGGACCAAATCATTTCTTTTTTTCTTTGTCTGTCTTGAGTCTCTGAGAGAGAGAGAATGGATTACAGGGCAGCAGCTCACTCTTTTCTTTCCAAGACCCACAATATGCCCTGGTACCTCTCTGGAAGTATCTTGTTTTATATCTGTTTTCTTGGCATATATCTGATTATCACTCATTTTTACTCTCAAAAGTGCTCCCCTTTGGAAAATCAATTACCTGGTCATTATACCCATAGTCAATAGTGGAATAAATTTTTTTTAAAAGGCACCAGACCTCGGTAATTTTATGCAAATAATTTCAAAAGTTAAAAAATACTATGCACTCTATAACTATTTCAGGGTGTAGTGGACAATGATGAAAGCTTCCCAATAGTTTGCTTTATATAACAGAATGGCTCTGACACTATGGCAGGACAAATATTGTACAAATAAAAATGACTACAGGTCAATCTAAGTTTGTAGGCTCTTGTAGCATGGCTGGATATAGGAAGTGATTGAGCAGATTAAAAAATCTGTCTCTGATTCTGTGATTTGCTTCTAATTTCCTCTGTGTTGGCTTCATCCTTCGGCAGGTGCTCTTTGTGTATATATCAGTTATCTGATGCACACTAATTAAACCAATATTTACCCTGAAAGCCATCCACCTCAATGTTGTCTTTCGTGTTAAATCTGCCTGTTGACCATGATAAACATTTAATGGGTGGTAAAGACAGAGGAGGAGTCAACAGCCACTCTGAAATTTACTCAAATAAATAGTTTCCAGAGCAGCAATTCTCACCAAAGCAAGACAGAAGGGGAAGGTACAAGGAACTTAGGAAAGGACATCTTTTCTGAATAAAGACAGATTCACATAAGAACATTAGCATGATTTTAGCTACATTTAAATATTTCATTTGTGCCTCTGTTGTATACTGCCTTTCGTCATGGAAAGTTCTGGGAAGACTGTCTGCTTTACCGGCTCGCAGGCCCTTTGCACAGGGGTGCCGTGCATGGCTTGTAGAGAGGCCGCCAGCACGTGAGTGTGCGATGAGTGAGTTAGGTCACCGCCATGTTCTCCAATCTCTCCTCTCTTCAAAACTTTGGTATTTAAAATTTCCTCTCTGTTCGACTCATTTCCTGCAGACGACGCATGAATATGAAGATCCTTATGAGAGTTCTAGTCAGGCTGGCTGCATTCTCCCTAAGCACAGAAACAGCTTTCCAGAAAGATCGTTTCCTTATGCAACAAGGGAGGAAGGTCTGTTAAAACGACTTCGTTAGTCCGTCAAACAGATTGGTATCATTCTTCTTCTTACAGTGCCTGTGAGTGTTTGCAGGATTTAAAAATGTCTTAACAAAATATTTCTTCGTGCTTTTGACCCATGGCCCGGAAATCAGGCCGTGGGGAAGCCAGGTGGGCTGTGCCCATGCCTGGCTGTGCGGACGTCAGACGTTCCATTGCGCCCGCTGGCAGCTCGCCCCACGGGCCTCGGTGCACCCTGGGATCCAGCAGCCCTGGCTGAGTGGCGGCCGCCTGTTTCCCAGTGGCTCTAGGGCCCTACGTTGCTTCCTCCCTGGACTTTGTCGCGACTGTGCTTCGCCTTATTTCTGCTTCCTCTGAGTGAGACTCCTGCTCCCGGCTCCCTCTGTCCCTGGGCTCCGCCCCACCACTTGCACCGCTGTGGGCCCGGCAGTACCTGGATGTCGGGGATCAGCCTTCCGGGGTCGCGGCAGGGACCTGCCGTCCTTAGTTCTTGTCAGGTGGCGAGTCCAGACCTCGTGCGCTGCTCCAGGTATGTCAGGCAATCCGGTGTGCCCGGTTTTCACACCCCGTCTGCGCAAGGAAGAACCTTCCTACTCAGTGGCATTTCTGGAATACTATTTATTTCAACAGGGACAGTTTGCTAATTAAAGACATTTCTATGGCAGGTTTATGTAACAATGCTTCAAAATCTCGCTATATCCACCTCTGAAGTATAGATTTCTGTTTAGCTATTAGCTAAGTATTTCTAGGTATTTGATTAAAATCAACTTTCATGAACATTTATCCATCACTTTTTATTCTGAAGTAGTTAAAAAGGTGTTATGCTTGGTAATCTGTATGTCAGGAACCTTCTTTAGCTGCTTTTAACATCCTTAAGAAAAGGAAAAGGTGTAGCCATGTCAAGAATTTCCATCGCGTGCCAATCCCCTCCAAACAGGAAATGAAATCACAAGGTGTGGCTTGTTACCGAACTCAGCTGAACTCAACGTGCACATGAACATGTGTGTTAAAAACACAGGAGAGCAACGACCTAGGACCCAGTAATTGATGAATTGACCTTCTCCTTTGTCCATTCCAAAAAGAGAAAGCTGATTTACTTGTTTTAGGATTTTTGCTTGGGTTTCCCCCCTGGTTTCTAGAGTTCCACAAAGCACTGACAGTGGAGATGAATGTCTATTTTTTTTGCTGCATCAAAATCCTTAACTATTTGGAGAAAGCTGTGATGTCTCCCTTTTGCTTCTTTAAGCTGAACATCACTAGTTTCGGCAGACTTTCCCTGCATCCTGTTGCTTGCATGCAGACTTACGTGACTTATATGGGTTGGCAACGTCCCTCTAACAGTGTGCCCCAGATCCTACCAAAGCGGAATGCTTTAGGATTGACATCTTCCTTTCTTTCTGAACCTCTTTTAATGTGGCCCAAGAGTGTACTCACTTGGGGTTTTTCGGTCAGTGAATTATGCTAGAGATTCCTTTGGAATTCCAAAGTTTCTAAGTCCTAAATTTCTTTAATTATAAACTGCTGTTAAGTAATTTTGGTGCATAATTCCAATGCCCAACTTAATATGATACTTATTAAGTTTCATTGTTTTGGATTTAGACCATCATTTCAGACTGCTGAGGTCTGAGGGTTTTTTGTTTGTTTTTATTCCAACCTACACATTTACCATCCATCAGAGCTTTCTGTCTTGAGTGGATGTGACAAGCAGACCATTTTTTTCAAGACTCATCTCTAAGCTTGTACTGGAAGTGCCGTGGCATTCCACTGGAGAGCACAGAGTACTGGTCCACCCACCAGCACGCTGAACTTGCTGTGGACGCGCCCAATACGACATCCATCTGCATATATAGACACGATTTCCATTCATAAACAAGAATTGTAAATTCAAAAATATCAGATGTACATGTCATGATTGTTAACGTGATTTTTATTACACCTGAATATAATTTTCCTTTCTGTAGGAGTGCATGTCTGAAATGATAGTGGAAATTAGTGAGAAAATGTGACCCTGGGTGTGAACTTTCACTGACAGACACGTGTCCTGACAGAGCGCCTGACGATGTGCAGACAAGACCCGGAGGAGGAGGAGCCACAGCGAGCCGTGGAGTGGCTTCTAAGAAAAGGATTCGATGAGTCAGGTTTACAGAGCTCGAGAGAGAGCAGGGGACCTGGAAACAGAAGGTGCACCTGGCCGGGTCTGAGATGACTAGGAAGGAGGCCTGGCTGACGACTCTGCACCCTGGTGCCTGAGAAACATTACGCCGCTTAATCCTCTGCGTAGTGTTTGCTCTCCGATTCCTTTTCACTGCAACTGTCCTTGCAGTGGAGGAGAAAATGGAGCTGGACCAGCACAGGGAGGGGCATCTGGAGTGAGCTCTGCATCAAACACAGGGGCGGAGGAGGCAGAGGAAACCAGGGAGATATCCATTCTATCGTCCAAGTTAAAAATTAGTTAGTAGATACTAGTAAGATTCCCAAAATAGGGAAATGCGGGGGAATACGGGGAAATCGGGGGAAGACTGCACAGTGCCAGATCACCACTTAGAATCCCTAAGGAGGAGTGTTTCCTGCCTTAGCAGGACAGAAAGGCTGACAGTGTAAGAACCCAGAACTCGGTCTGGTCAGCAATGCGGTTTTTCACTCTTCCTTTTTATGCTTCTATTTTTGGAGACTTCGGACATGGCACTCAAATCCTGTAATTAAATTAGGTTGCTAACATAGGAGGAATTTCAGATTAAAGTAAGTGCTAGCATGAATGAGGTTCTTCAAGAAAACATTTCCAGGCCGGGCGCGGTGGCTCACGCCTGTAATCCTAGCACTCTGGGAGGCCGAGGTGGGCGGATCGTTCTGAGCTCAGGAGTTCGAGATCAGCCTGAGCAAGAGCGAGACCCCGTCTCTACCAAAAATAGAAAGAAATTAATTGGACA
>CAUYSK010064261.1:0-45616 GCA_963575035.1 Avahi laniger | reverse complement strand
CCTGACAAAAACCCGGAAAAGGTGCTCAGATTTTGGGAGGCTTGACCTCAATCTGGGCCGCCGGCAATAAAACTTTCTGACTCTCCAACTCTCTGCGTGCCGCTCGGTTATTCCCCTGGGACCGGTCACTGACACTTGCCGTAACAGACCCAGGGCTCAGCTCCCTGTATCTCTGAAAACTTTTGCTACCTTTTCATTGAGGAAAAAACTATAATACCAGAGTTTTTTTCTTACTTTTCTATCCTTAAAGAAAGCTTTTTAAAAAACAGATTCCAAGGGCCTTCGCGTATAAGAATAAAACGGAGGCTGACCTGGGATTAAAATGGCTGTCCTCTGCGCCTCATTCTGTTCTCACTGAGATCTCACGGAGAAAGATAAAATCCACACACAGATGTTCCAGTAATGGCCTTCCTCATACTTCATGAATTCGCAGAGCTGGATATTTGAGAGAAACCTGAAGACCAAGGTTACCGGACATGGCGAGAGACGAAAAGGAAGAAATGCCATGGGAGCTGGGGTAGGGGGAAGCCACTGGCCTCATGGTCTCCAGCGGCCCGTTCCTGCGAGGTTATTCATGTGCAAGGAATCGTGGTGCAAAGCTGAGCATAAGTTGGGGACTGTGCAAAACCAGTAACGTAGAAGATGGAAACTCAGAGTGCGTGCGTTGTGAGGCTGAGCTGAGGGAGGAGGGATTGGGTGATGACTGAGAACTGGAGAGAGAGATAATTGGGCTCCTTTGTCACAAGCATCTAATCCCTCTTAACAAACAGGAATTCTTCACAGTTACACTAATGTCAAAGGCAAGAATGAGGTTCAGGACAATCCCAGTTCCTCACTATGCTCTTCAAGGCTCCTCTCCATCTGGTTGCTGCATATTCTCTCACTTCTGGCTCCAGCCCACCTCGAAATGTTCTAGTAAACAACTTGCAGTTTCCTGAATGAGTCCCATCATCACTAGTCTTGAGGACTGGCATCTACTGCCTCCAACGCCTGTAAGTAGTGCCCCTTTCTTCCTAGCTCGTTCCCACTCTGCCTTCAGATCCATCTTCAACATCCTTGACTGCCCAAGACAGGGCCACCGCAGCCCCCCTGCACTTAGCCTACCTATATACCCAGCCCTCTTTGTAGCAAACCCTTGTTTCCATCTCTCCTAAACCTTAAGTGCTGCAAGGGCGGGAACTCTGTTGCATCCCTGCTGTATTCTGGGCCCCCAGCCCAGTGTCTTGCATCCCCAGGCCAACAAAGAATCCTTATAGTGTTCTAGGATCCAGCTTTGACTGTGAGCTCTTAGATCACTTGCATATACATGCTTCTCTGAGAAATTCTTCACATGCTTCAAAACATAGCTCAACACTTTCCTCCCACCTTGAAGCCTTCCTTCCCTGCTGTACCCATTGCCACCAATACCTGGTCCTTCCTCTCTGACCACAGCACATTATCTGTACTGATTTTAGCATGTATCTAACACTGGCATGCAAGAGATTTGGTTCATTGTACGTGCATCTCTCCCACTGGAGTTCAAGCAACTGGAAGGCAAATGGTACTCCCAGCCTTATTCCCTCTTATTAATTGTTTACCTTGCATTGAAATCATTGCAAGCTATGCATTAAATTTCATGTTTCCCAGGAGAGAAAAACAAAAGGATTTTGGTGTGACTGACAGAAACATGAGGTAGGCAGGTTGGACTGGGGTGGTTTAATATTAAGCACCACCTTTATAGTTATTCTCAGAAAGGACTGAATCCACAAAAGACATTTAAAGTGAATTTTACTAAATTAATCTGTTTATTCACTGAATTTCACCATAATACCAAAGATGCATTCAGATGTAAAACATTTTTTGCCACAAGTGGGAGAAGAATCTTGGTATGGTAGAAAACCCACTATTTTACAATCAAATGAACTTGAGCTTGAATCTCACCTCTGCTCCGTGTTACCTGAAACAAATTACTTAACCTAATAATTGTTGTCAGGCAGGCAGACAGAGTAGAGATAGGTGGAAATTTTCTTAAAGCAATGAGCAGACAAAAATATTCTGTAAATAATAAAACATGAAATTGGACTATACCCAGAACTTAGGGATGTAGTCAAATAACATTTACAACTGTATCTGGAGGACTCTTTTAGTTACAAAAATGGAAACAAATAGGTTAAACAAACAAACAAACAAAAAATAGAACTATTAAATCACAAGTCATGAACATCTAGGAGTGCTTCAGGTTTCAGGCACATCTGTACCCAGAGGTTCCAGTGATCTCCTTGGAGCTCTGACTCACTCTCCATGCCTTGGGCAGGCTCCGTGGCATGGGTAAGAAGATGACAATCCCAGCTCCTCATCCCACAAGTTTAGAAAATACACAGGGAAACAGAACCCAATTCCTACAGCCTAGGATGAGGAGGGATCAGCTCAGAACCCAGTAGAATAGAATGGTAGAATGGGGAAGGACCATTTTCTAAAGCAAAAGTGGGTAGTTTTATCAGAAGAGAGAGCATATGCTACCCAGGCAAAAACAACAGAGGCACATTCCAGCAAATCTGAATTTAATTATTTTTTGTTATCAATGCATACCCACAATGATCTACCTTCTTATCCCCGCTCTCCCAAGACCTTGTGGATCACCAACCCCTGATGCCTCTGCTAACAAATACATAATGATGAATTATGGTCATAATGACTAACATGTATTTAACTGAGCTAAGTACATGTTAGGGGTAGGGAACTTTTTAATGTTGGAAGGCTGCATTAGCTATAATCAAATAAAACCACATTCAAGAAATTTCAATTAGATATACTTAAAAATGTACATTATTTTGTAAAATCTAACTACTAGGTACTTAATAATTTCAAAAAATGAAATTTTTTTGTTAATTTTATTTATTTTTTAACTTTATTGAGACAGTCTTGCTCTGTCACCCTGGGTAGAGTGCAGTGACATCATCGTAGCGCACTACAACCTCAGACTCCTGGGCTCAAGTGATCCTCCTGCCTCAGCCTCCTGAGTAGCTGGGACTACAGGCATGCACCATGATGCCTGGATAATTTTTCTCTTTTTAGAAAATGGCCCAGCTCAGGCTGGGCTTAAACTATTGAGCTCAAGCAATTCTCCCACCTGGGCCTCCCAAAGTACTAGGGTTACAGGCATGAGCCACCGTGCCTGGCCCTATTTGTTAATTTTAAAGTTAACTAACCTTTTAATGACTTTGTTATGTCTGCCTTTTATTGGAAAACATTTGAATATTTGGTTGCAGCATGGAGGTCCACAGTTTCAGTTGATCCTCTAGATGGGTATCAGTCATTTGTGATCTTAAGGGTTTCTTGACTCGGGTTAGTTAGGTGAATGTAGATTCACAACAATAAGTGGTTGAAAAGCAAGAAACAGCTTTTCAGGCATGTTGCAAAAGGCATGGGTATTCTACTGTATTTTTCCATATTTCAACTGGATCTTTCTTAGCTTCAAGCAATGACTTGAAATGTCATCTATTGAGTGCTAAATTAATTCCATCTGTAGTTCTTTAGGTGCCTTGGTGATATCAACTAGGTGAGGCTGAAATGCTCATTTAAGTGTGATGTCATGATTCTCAAAGTCAGTGAACCTTTCATTATATTCTCCAAACGATTTGCATATATCATCATGCTTATCGATGACCTTTGTTAACTGGGGAAAGTGTTCATCTGAAATTTCCTTTTGAAGAAGTGTTTTGAAAAAAGACAGCTTTTTCTGAAATGCTTGGATTTTTTTTTTTTGCCACATATAATACAGACTGTGTTACCTTGCAAAGAAATATTAAAGTCATTTTGATTTGACATGATTCACACAGAAATGCTGCATTCCTATAGAAATCTTCTTTCAATAATTCACACTGCTGATTCTTTTCCTCATAAAATTTAGCTATCTGTTCTTGCAGAGATGAAATTTTGACTAACACCTTTCCTTGCAATATTCAATGCACTTCGGAATCATAGGGCAAATCCACACTGAATACCTCATTCAACTTTAGCATGTTACAAAACTGACCATGCTGTGTGGCATTTGGCAAATATAGTTAACAATAATTATAACTTGTTGCAAAGTGTCACTTAAAGTAGTAGCTTTAGCACAGAGGTTTTGCTGACGCAAGATACAGTGAAAAGAAATGAGAGCATCTGGATCTGTTAATATTTTTTTATCTACAGATAAATACGCTCTTCACATTATCCTGTCATGAAAAGTGAACTGTCTGTACATACACTCATTAAATCTACCAAATTCAGTCCAATTTCACAACATTTATCTTAAAAGTTGTTGAAGATATCTATTCCCTGTGTTCTGTTCACAAGAGTGCCCAAAGTGAGTAGCAAAGAAAATCTGTTATGACCCGAATGAAGTATAAAATCTGTGCCGAGTCAGTGGTATCAGTTGGTTCATCCAAAGCAATTGAATAATATGTATTTTCATTTTGAAGTATTGCATGAAATTGTTCTGTTAAGTTGAAGGCTAATTCATGCTGCTGATCAGTTATGATTCTCTTCGAAAGAGACAGTTGTTTCTAGTTTGAAATGTTATCGGAGTCTCAGCATCCTGCAACTTCGATCATGCATTCTTTCATAATTTCTACAACACTGAATGGCTTCCCTTTCTTCTCAAGTATATAAGCTCCTTTATAATTTGCTTCAGTGGCATTATTTGCAGGTCTTATTGCGATGAAAGAATTGTGTTTGCTTTTGCTTTTCCTCTTTTAATTTCTGCAATACAATCTTTTGTGCCTCTCCCACTAATTTAAAATATTTGTGGTCCTTATGAGTGTCATAAGGTTGATGAGCACTGAATTTCTTTAATGTTAATATTGCAGTATCACAAAGCAAGCAAATCACCTATCTTTAGCAGAAACAAGGTAACATTGCAATTCCCAATCTTCATAAAAAAAATCTGTTTTCTGCCTTCAGTGTTCTCTTGGTCTTCTTTGACGTGATGGGATGTTAAGCAGACAGAATAAAAAATACTGTCGATCTACACAACTATTCACAAATTCCACTTCAAACAGACACAGTGCAGCACTGTCAAAAGCTGATAATAGACTGGCGTACTTTCCCCAGTGAGCCCTCGCCAACCAGCATCATGTGGTGCCGGGGGAAAGTTAGAGCTAAATCGTGAGCACAGCTGCCGTCACTTTAGCCCCATGGCTTCCTAATGTTCTAATTGTGCTGGTCAATCTGGGAGGATAATTTCATTGAAACTTATTTTATTCTTTGGTATTTCAAACATGTTCATTTTAAAAATAAAATAAAGATATAACAAACAAAATGTATTAATAAAAAGAAAAGGATTTGTTCTGCAAAACTTAGATTCAGTCAAAATGCTGCACTTAAGGATCTAGAAGGCCGCAGGTTCCCCACCCCTGGTTTAGCCTAAAGCTGCCTCCTTACATATTTTAAGTTCATCCTAAAGGCTTCTCCATACAGGGTGAACTAAAACCTAACTGTATGTGTAAACAAACTGTAATCTACTCTTGTAACAATCATAGAGTTTCAGCCAATCATGGGTGGCCAGCTGTTCAAACCATGTTCAAATTAGGCAGTCAAGGAGCTGTAACCAATCCAGCTGTTTCTCTGCCTCACTTCTGGTTTCTGTATTTCACTGTCCTTTTGCCGTCCATAAATGTTATCCAACCACGTGGCAGCCCCAGAAGTACTCTGGACCTATTCTGGTTCCGGGGACTGCCCGATTCGTGAATCATTCTTTGCTCAATTAAACTCTTATTAAATTTAATTTGTCTGAAGTTTTTCTTTTAACACCAGTAAAAAGCCTCATAAAAAAGCTAATTTGAGTTAAAACACACTGCCAACATTCAAGTAAGTGGTAACGCATTGCTATAACTTTAGAAATATAAGATTTATAGAAATCCTTTCATACAATCTTTTCTGTTTTGTAGATATAGAAACTGAATCTGGAGGAGTAGAATTGCCACAAATCACACAGTTACTGGCAGATCATTCGAGTGTATTCAGATCTTCCGATTTCCAATTCATTACCCCCAGACTACTTCACTCACAAATTTTTGGATTATTGCTCTTCTTCTTCTTCCCAGGATAGGTATGTGTGTGTTTTTAAAATCACTTTATTTCAGGAATTTTAATTAATATTCTTTTCATTCGTAATAAGGATAATTCAGTAGAAAGTTGTCCTTCTCTCTCTGAATTAGCCCCATATATTATGGGAGCCTAGTAGGTTGGTTCAAGAATGTATCACTACTGTACCATCTGACGGTAGTGATTTCTAAATGTATGCACAATTCTTAAATGAAAATAAATAACACAGTGAGGCTTGAATTTGCAAACAAAGCCTATAAATGGACAGCTGGTAATCACACATGTGAGACCACAGTTAACAAAAGCGTACAGGCAAAAAGTATCTGAGAATGGTTGGTCCTTGGATTATGGAGGTTTAATCCCATAATCCAAAAAAATCAGAAATGCTTAAATAATCCTTAAATAAATATATCCTTAAATAATTAGCTTGGAAATCTTTCTTGACATATGTCTATGTATGCCCTGGACTTAATAAGCATACTGGGTAAGATAGACTCGCCCTTGGATCAGACCTGGAGTGTGCCAGGGTCAATGAGAATCCCTATGGTGGCTGTAGTCCAGACAGAAGGTCAAGCAGAACATGACACATGTCTACTGACCCCAAGACATAAGCTGTAAACGTTAAGAAACAGAATCTCCAAAAACTGATTTTGGTGACCTCTGCTTCTTTCTCTTAAAAGTGAAGTGTAGAAAGGAAAAAGAAATTCAATCAGAATTTCAGTTCTTAGTACACTAGCTGGCACATGCTCAATAAATTTTTGTTGAGTAACTGATGGTGCTGGTTAGATGTGCTATTCCAACAAATGCTTTGATGGAAAAGGAAATTAAAACTGAAGCCTGAAGAAAAAAATGTATTGAATTGTTGATTTTATATATATATATATATAAACACATACATATATATATGCATATATGTATATATGTATATATACATATATATGTGTGTGTATGTATATATGACATACATTTTTACATGATGACTTAGGCAGTTGTGTTATAAACTCCTT
The DNA here is from genome assembly GCA_963575035.1 of Avahi laniger. Taxonomy (NCBI): domain Eukaryota; kingdom Metazoa; phylum Chordata; class Mammalia; order Primates; family Indriidae; genus Avahi; species Avahi laniger. The sequence continues at coordinate 38,543 of CAUYSK010064261.1, read as the reverse complement.
GAAAGCAATTATCAAGGCTTTTGACCCTTTATATTTTGCACAGGTCTAACTCAGAAGGTTCTTGATACATGCTTGCTGAATAAATGGACAGAAGAATGAGTGAGTCCACTGAATAACCACGAATTTAAATGATTGTATCAGAATGCAAATAAAATTGGCAGATATCTCATTTTCATTTTTCTTTGTTTTATTCAATAAATATTTATGAAGACCACTCTTTTCCCAGAGTGATAAAAAAGACAGGTCTGTCACTCTCTCCTGGAGGTTATATTCTAATAAGAATATAGAAAATAAATGCATTAACAAATTATCCATCATGGGAATTATATAAAAGAAAAACAGCAAGCGAGGTATGAGTTTGTGGGGAATATCTTTTAAAGGAGTGGTCGGGGAAGTCCTCTCTGAGGAAATGACATTTAAATTGAGATCCCAGTGACAGGAGGAGTCATGGGGAGCAGCTGTGAAGGTCCCGAAGAGTTTGGAGTGCACGAGGAACTGAAATGGGACCAGGTGGCTGAGACATCATGGGCTACAAACATAAGGCAAGGAGAGGGAGGTCTTCCTGCAAGACCCGAGAGGTGAGTCACTTTGATTTTATTCTAACTGCGATCCATTTTAATTAGAGGAGTGACAATGATGACGATGATGATGATAGCAGCTACCATTTTATGAGCACTAGTTCATTAAATAGGGATCATACAGTAGGCGTCATCCTAAATGTTTAACATCATTAGTCATTGAATCTTCACGTCAAACCACAGAAGCATGGATAATTACTCTTTCCATTTACAGAAGAGGAAATTGAATCTTCAAGTGTTTAGTTAACTTGCCGGAGATTGCAGCTAGTGTGTGTGACATCATCAGATTTCTGATTTGTAAAGAGTCACTCTAGATGCATTGCTGAAAATGGATTATTGGGGAGGAGAGAACATGAGGAGGGGAGATCTACTGGGAATTCAGGTAGCAGTTCAGGTGAGAGAATGTTTGTGTGAACGGGTAGTGGCAATTAGAGAGTCCCGGAAGGAATAGGCATATACATTTGCGTGTGAATTTGAGGTGGGGCGTGAGGGAGAAGGAGTCGATAGTGCTTTCGTTTAGTGATGCAGGGAAGATTAGGGGAGAAACAGGTTTCAGGAAAATCAAGGTTCCAGTGTTGGATAAAGTCTAAGCTTTGTGAGTTTATGACTTCTGGAAAAAACTTCTGCCAAGAACAAAAACTTACTTATGAAGAAGGTTCTAAAACTCCTTTGCTGTTCTCAGTACTCTCCTCTTTACCTGCTCACAAATTCCCTAGAAAAACTACTTTTAATATTAAATGAGGTCCTTAACATGAATATAATGCTCTATTGCAGGGATTAGTAATCTATAGCTCACAGGCCAAGCCCAGCCTGGGCTGGTTTTTTTTTTTGCGCAGCCAGGGAGCTGAAAACATAATTATATTTTTAAATGGTTGAAAATAAGAGTCAAAAGAAGTGTAATATTTTGTGACATATGAAAATTATATGAAATTTACATTTTAGGCTCCATAAATAAAACTTTATTGAAAAATAGCCATTCTCATTTATTCACATATTGTCTACAACTGCTTTTGTGCTACAACAGCAGAGTTGAGCAGGTCTTTGGGGCTGAAAATATTCACTATCAAGCCCATTACAGAAAAAGTTTGTGGACCCCTGCTCTAGCTCAATATCCATCCCACTTGGTATGAGAAGCTTAATGGCACCTTGTCAATAAAATTTGTCTTTAATTAGTGATTTCCCCCAAACATAGTGTAGTTGGAAAAGTTCTGAATTAATTTTCTCTCTCTCTCTCTGAAGCACATTTTCTACATTATTAAAAATTTTAAGGGAAAAACAAAACAAAAAAACAACCAAAATATTTAGAAGTATACTTTTTAAAGACCTATAAATAATAAAGGTCTCATATCAGGCACAATTGTGTTTTGAAGTGAGGCTAGTGATTTAGCTGTAATCAAGCTTCATTAGGAGATACATACACATAAACTTATATTTAGCATAAATTACATAAAATATATAAATTATATGATACTAATAAAAATAGGCTGTTAGAAGTATAAATATAGCTAATATTTCTTGACCAAATGGAAAAAATCATTGCCAGTATGCCAGAAATAATTTGCCATTTCACTTTTCCTGTCTTAAAGATCATCTTTCTGCAATTTCCTTTCCCTTAATGGATACATTGTTACTTGAAACTCCCAGCAGAACATCAATGGTGTCTAAGTGTCCTAGTGTTAGCTCTGAGTGGTTGTGGATTTGTTTCAGTTGCTCGTAGGTAGATTTCATAACGCTGATTTAAAGATGAACTCAGCCGTCTAAATATGCACATGGATGATGCTACAGGATTTTACAGCAAAACATTTTACCATAACACACTTATGTGATGTGATAAATATGATAGGGAAAGTGTTTATGCTATATGGAATTATTGCAGAAGAGTTTTTGTTATTACTTCTATGTTATGACAGGATGTAAAACATCATAGCTTATATGTTTTATAACTGATGGTTAAGCTACAAATTGAGGATTCAGAAGCAATTTTAAATAGGAATGCTTTTTTATTTTGAGGGTCTGCCATTTGTAGCATAAACAAGAGATACTTTTACATTTAAGTTATTCATGCATATTTACAGACTAAAACTGTGGCCATAACAAGATCCTAACTATGGTCATGAGACAGTAGGGTTGGGGTTAAACAGATGAATTCTCTTGGGTTCGAGTCCTGACTCCACTGCTGACTGGGTAGCACTCAATGCCAAAGCTACTTGTGAAGTCACCTAGTCCCTCTCAGCCTAAGATTCCTTATCTGGCAAACGAAGATAATAAAAAGAATAGATTCTAACTGAAAGGATTAAATGAAAGAATACAAATAAAATGCTTAGCTCAGTGCCTGGCACAAAGCAAGTGTTAAGTTCCAACTAAATATTTTGAAAAGATATACTCATGAATCCGAAGTACTCTTCCATGGCTTTGTGGATTTTACACGATTCCTTGGGAAGTGTAAGAGAGTCAGTAACTGTTTCACTGGTAATATTCCCCATAAAGTTCATTTGTTTATTCCAACGGAATGAAATGAGCCTGTAGGACTAGCTTGGCAAAGGTGAAAGGTGTGAACAAGGAACAGGAGGATACTTCAGTCCTAGCACAAACACTTTGCTTCTCCCCAGGGTCTGCATCCTCTAAAGGGACCTGAGGAGTCTCCCCTATGCATGTGAGGTATGTTTATTTGGAGGGAGATAGACTGTACCCAGGACATGGAATCATTCCAGAGAGGAAGCTCTGGGCTGGGAAATTCCACCTATGCATGCAAGGGCTAGTTCTTGGCATGAAGATCCCTGAAGATGATATTTAAGAGAAGATAGTCAATACAGTCTTTGAGAATTTTCCCTAAAACAAAAACGAATGCAGTTTTTCTATGGGTCATGCTGGGCATGGTCAACGGCCTTTTGGAATTTTCTATCCCAGGGTACCAAATGCAGGGAGTCTGTTTAGAATATGTGGCAGGCATAAACTTTGTGTGAAGATGGGTTTGATATTTGGGGGTATAGAATCCAGCAATTTCTAGATTTTTTTTCCTTTAAGAAGACAAGGCAAATCTTTACTCTCCTGTGTGAGGTGCACTTCGCCGGAGGACAATACAGTTAAGTACTCAATGGTCTACAAAAGGAATGCTGAGGTCAAAATGGTAGGTTTGAAGGTAAAGAAGGACACCTGAAAAATTTACAGAATGTGGTTGCTGCTCTTTACATTGAACCTAGGAAGAAAAGCAGTGGAAGTAGGGTGGAAATAGAGTCGGAAAAAGAAGAAAAAGCAAGGATGGCTGGAATCCACCCTCATCCCTCATCAGATGTCATGTTGGGTGTGTTCAAAGCAGCATTCTCCGCAGTTTGACAGGGAACAGTGGCCATGATATGCTGTGCTATCGTAGCCAGTTAGCTTCCCTGTAGTAGGCTGGAAAATGCTTCCCCAAAGATATCAAGTCTGAATTCTTGAAACCTGTAAATGGTACCTCGATTGGAAAAAGGTTCATGGCAGGTAGGATCTAAATTAAAGGTTTTGTAATAAGGAGATTAGCCTGGATTATCCAAGTGAACCCTAAGTGCTATCACAAGTATTCTTTAAAAAGGGAAACAGAGTGAACTTACACACACACACACACACACACACACACACACACACACACACACAGAGGAAAAACCAAGTTGAAGACAGAGGTAAAGTTTGGAGTGATGCAGACACAAACCAAGGATTGTCATGGATTATCCCCTAGAACTTCCAGGGGGATTGTGGCCCCGCTGATACCTTGGTTGGGCCCAGAGATACTAATTTAGGCCTTCTGGGGCTCTAGAACTGTGAGAGAATAAATTTCTCTTATTTCAAACCACCCAGTTTGTGGTAATTTGTCACATCAGCCACAGGAAACTAATACAATGTCATTACTACTTTTATTATCACCGTGATTTTTATAGATTTTCTTGGTTCTATTCTCTCATTGTCTTCCCCTTCCTGAAATCATTCTCAGACATTACAAAATTATTATTTTTCCTTTCTGTTCAGTTAGATTACACTGTGTGTGCTGTTGTAAACACAATGTCTTTGTCTCATTTTCAGGATGCTCAGTCATAAAATCTATGTCTATCAGTCACCAATGAAGTTCTCAAACAAATTATTTCTTTCCACAGAATAAATATTTATCAAACTGTATGCCAATTAAGTCAAGTAATTATACCCTTAAGAGATGCAATTTTCAAATTTAGTATTTCAAAACCGTATACTACAGATGTTCAAGTTTTAATGTGTATCTATCTGGAAAACGATAAAGTAGCTAGCTGAGTTACACAAAGACATCAGGCAAAATGTAATAAACAATTTGAATATTTATAACATCGTGTTTGTATTTTTCTGCCAATATTATGTGAATAGAATCATACTCAAAGTTTATGTGACATAAGTAATGAAATTATGCTACGTTGTGTCCTCCCAGTGTGTAAAAAGGAGCTCTGAGACATTTCTTTGGACTCCATATTGTAAATTAACTACTTCACTGTTTTAAATAGTCCCACAGTGACCAGAAAAGGTACATTAAGCATCCCAGAGTACCTGTCACTAGCAGGAAGAAGCTTTATACTGGTTCTATATTTTATCTGTGTATACAGCAATATTCAAAACCCGTATTTCTTAAGTATCCATGAAGTCTAGCATTAAGATAACTCAGTCCACATTTCTAAAGTAATGAAGGGTGTCATATTCTATAAAATGAAGGAGGTGGACTTGGAGATCTCTTTCCTACCTCTAAAGTTCTGTGAGTGTAAGATACTGACCTAGTGTGACCATGCTGGTATTTGAAGACTTAGTCAAAGTTTTCAAATGGACTAACTAGATGGGGCTCTGATCTAGCAAGGAGAACAACCAGAACAAATGTTATCAGTGTCTTAGTCATATCAACATTTCATGGGCAGTGTTGTGACTTGTACCGGGGAGCTTTTCTCATACCAGGTGAAGCTTTTTCTATAGTCTTCACAAGGACACATTTGCCACTTGTAAATGTTTCTCTTCTGTTAATTTCCTTCAGATTGTATAAAGATGTACTTTGAAACAACAAGCAGTACAGTCACCTGGTATAATCTTGTCCTCAGTTGACATGTTTACTTATTTTTATCCAGCTTACCGTTGAAGTCCAGCATGAGCTCATCTCTCATGCTAGGGTGGAATGTGTGCTTCACAAGGGCAAAGAAAGGGATCCAATTCTTTTGCATCGTTAGAGATTATATCATGAACCAAGCTTCAGTTTAGAACTCTGAGATCTAACACTGATTACTTAACTTTACTAAGAAATACACAAAAAATCTGATGTGAATGTCCAAACAAAAACTCGAAAAAAAATCCTTATTTTTAAAAATATCATGGAGTTTCAAAAGTTCTGTGTAATTTTATGTTTTGGAATGTTAGAAGAAATTTGAAGGAAAAAAGTTATATTTAAGAAAAATGTTATTAATTTTAAAGCTTTGGGGGATGATAGATAAAATGTTTAAAGTATCACATGTACTCACCATTAAATTGGTACTAATTGATCAACATTTATGTACACATTTGGAAATAACATTCATCGGAAATCAAGCAGATGGGAGGGAGAAGGTGGGAAAGGGTAAATTCGCACCTAGCAGGCATAATGTACACTATCTGGGTAAAGGGTACCCTTATAACTTTGACTCAAATGGTACAAAAGCAATTTATATAACCAAAAAGTTTGTACCCCCATAATATTTCTGAAATAAAATTTTTTAAGAAGTAAGATGTTTACATATTGTAGCATGTTTTTAATACCCCTGAAATTATTTCTAAAAACTTTTTAGATCAAAGATAGTTGATCTTTCCTATGCACTCAAGACAAACCCACAGTTTAGCTCTTAAGTTAACAAAACAAAACAAAAAAACATATTTCTGCTTCAAGAAGTGTCAATTTTATCAGAAGAGAATCAAGAAAAATTCTGGACCTCCTTTATTTATGGGCTTTCTCCTGCCAACCTTTGTTCCAGGTGGTGTCCAATTTGCCTGTTTGATGGTTTGAGGATTGGGGATGAATATCAGAGTGGTTAATGTTGATGGTTTCCTCTATATTCAACTATTTTTCTTGTGTCTCAAGAAGTTCTGCCCATCCCTTTCCAGAAAAATCAGCTAGATTTTTTTTCAACTTGTCACTATCTGTGGAACAAAATTGTTTAAAGGTTAATGTAACTGGTAAATCTATAATTATTTTATTAGTAAACTTTACTTTTAAAATTTCTGCATGCCAAAAAGCATTATATGTATATAATCTCTCATTTGTGAAACTGCATGAATATCTGAAAAAGGAATTATTTTAGAAGCTGGGAAATATTTTAGTTTTTTCTCTATCATCTTCTTCAAAAAATAATAGCAAACAAAGCAAAACAAAAGAAACACTAACCAAAAGAATGCCTTCCCCCCAAAACTGTCCTCCAATACCCTAATTCACAACTCTAATAAAGGACTCAGAGATATTGGATTAATTTTACAGAAACTGTTTCCCTGCCATTGTTGGTGAAGTACAAGCAATATCCTATTTCCTGATCTATGAATTGAAGAACTCATTTTTGGCAATGAACTACCTCTGACTCTTAGACCTATCTTCACACTGTGGGTTACTTCACTTGCTAGCTGTGTGACTAGTGGAAGTCATTTAACTGCTCTGTGTCTGTTACCTCATTCATAAAATTAAAATTATAAAAATGTCTTTCTAATAAGATTGTAGTGAGCCTACACAATGTAAGCAGTAAGCAGTTCCATCACACTTGCTATTACTATTACTGCTGTTATTATTGCCTAAAATAATTATTGTCTAAAATGAACACAGAGATGCAGCTTCACTAACGCGGTAGGAGAAAATTCTATGGGCACTTTGTATTATTTAAGTAACATTTTTAACATATAATCATTGTGGATTTAGTCAACATGAAACTATCATAATAACTTGTTTCAAAGAGGTTTTGAAATATTGACTCAAGCATATAAAATATTTTGAAAATTCTTTACCTAGGGAAGTTTTATTTATATTATTATTACCAACATCTGATAGAACCCATCTGCCCACAAATCCCCAATATTACGAGCTTTATTTCTGCTGCAGTGCAATGCCGCATTAACAAGTTCACATCTAATTTACTAGCTAACACACACTCTGGAGTCCCTTTAGATAATCCCCAAACCTCCTGCTTCCATCAAACGAAAATGAATATCTTTCCTTGGCAAATACATGGGTTTCAGATGACTACTGTGCAAGCCTGTGAGCCTTGTTTTTCTAATTTATGTTTTAATTAATTTCCTCTCCAATTTGCTCCATTTTGTGCATTCTTTTCCTCGCATATGTTTGTAATACTTTCTAGGGAATAACACCTACATTTTGCATGGCCAATTTGTTGAATACATCTTTTAGGTAATTAAGATGTTAACAAAGACAAGACTCAACTATGATCCTTATAGAATTTCTCTGCATGTTTAATCAACCAGTATGCATGTCACTAATTGAGATCAATTTTCACTTTCTCTTCCGTTTTCACTTAAACCATGAAAATCATGGGGGTAAATGTTTTCCCTGACTATATCCAATGCATATATGTTAACACAAAATGTTGCTAACAAATACCTGAGTGACTATCAGTTTTTAATTTAGATGATTCCATTATGGTAAATTAATCCATAAATATATTTAATTAATGAATTCAAAATTAATAAACATATTTAATTGAAATTAAAACTTGATTGTCATTCAGACATTCTGCAATTAGAAATCAATAAGAAGTGAAGTATTACTTCCAAGTGATCACTAAAATTAAATTAAATTAAAAATTAAGAAGATTTAGCTTAATTTTGAAAGGTTGTAAATAAAAACGGCAGGCTTCTAAGAACACACCGCATGCTGGAATCTTGCAGTAATATAATAAACTCAGCACACATTGACTAAGTCTAGCTGCATCTTATAGTAAAAACGAAAAGAAGATAGAGAAGGTCAGAGACTTAGGACCTCAACTAATTCCAATTCTGTTACTTAGGAAAAAATCCAACTCACAAAATTGAGTGAGTTTTAAAGAGAAAACAAACAAGCACACATGAAAGGCAGAGGCATTAAATCGGATCCACTTTGAATTGTTTGGGCACCAGGTGCATTCCATTTTGCATACGTCTTCTCTATGTCATTGATATAGAGATATGATATAGAGAATTATGTCAACAAATATCAGTTTACCAAATGACGTGATCTATTTCTTTGTCATCACAAAATCTTCCAAACATCCTTGATGGTAAACCATCTCTAACACATTTAACCATTACACATAACAGACCGTAGCAATTCATTATCACAAGTGTCACCATAAGCAAAGCCCTCAGGTGGTCTCCCTAATTATTTCACACTAATTAGCTCAGGTAGTAAAAGGTTCTGTTTTATTACCTTGATGCAAGTGACTGGTGCTTTGGGATATTTAATTCTGTCATATTTCATTTTAAAAGTAAAAGTGTCACCACCTGGATAATAAAGCTTCTTACTGTGCTTCAATATTGTCAATAGGTAAAACATTACAGAAAAAAAAAGACTTTTTTTTCCAAATCCCTTTTGCCTGATGTGATAGCTCAATTGCAATTCACTTTCTTTTTTTTAATATTGAGCTTCATTAATTAAATGCTGTTCCAGTATTTAGCTTCACATTGTTAAAACCAGAGACAAAGCCCACATAAATGAAAACTTTAGGAGACAACATTAGCCTTGTTAATTTTTTACCTTGTATACAAAATACATATTTAATTTTCTCTTTACTACTTAAATAACTCAAATATTAATTCCGTGGTGCTTTTTAAGTGCTTTCTAATCCTGAGTATTTAGTCTCGTGATCATTTTTATCTTTGAATAACAGTCATCATTCTCCTTTCTCCATTGCCATAACCACGTTTCCATGGAAACTGTGGAGAAAGAATAAAATGGTAAAACACTTCCATTTTAGGTCTAATTTGACAGGGCTGTTTTTATTAGGTGCCTCAATTATTTACACAGATAAGAATATGTACAGTGGTCTAATAAATGATATAAATTAATGGTTGATCTTTTAAAAACAGAAAATTATGTTTCTAGCTAAAGGAACTTAACCATTTCTGTTAAGAGCTACTTATTTGGTGGTTTAGACTTGTGAAAGTTTTTGTTTTCTTACGTAAAAATAAAATAATAAAAAATAAAAATAATATCTTTAAAAAGAACTAGTTATTTGTATACTCTTGATAAATACATTTTAATCTTTACTAAATATCACAAAACCAGTATAGCTATGTTTTAGACATAACATTTAGAATAGAAAAATAATTCTTCAATGCACATAAGGGATTTAGAGAAGTCTTTTCTTCTAAAACCTACTCAGAGTTTTATCCAAAGTATTGATTACTTCCCACATTTTGTCCCTCTAAAAATCATCCATTAAAAAGAAGCAACCAATTTTAACTTAAATGTAAGTTATCTGTATCTGAATTTCTGAAGAGATCCATAGGAAATTGGCTATAGTGCTTGTTTCGAGAAAGGAAGATTTGTCTCTTGCTCTCTATATATTTTAAGTTATTGTTGCTGTTTGTTAAACAAGGTATAGTTATTACTTACTTGAAGAGAAATGTACAGTCTCCTGAAATAGAGATCCTATTATAGTTAATGAAAAGCCAGGGAGTTAAATGAGGCTTCAAATCGTTTTTTAAAATGTTTGAGTCAAACAGTGGAGTCACATATTAGAGTTGAGTAAAATGCACAGCTTTTGATTGACAGAGAAAACTGAGACTGCTTGTTTTTGTTTTTCCCACAGTAGAAATAGTGGACGGTTTCTAAAATGGCATATTTTTCCTTTAATATTTCCTCTAAGAAGACGGAGAGCTTGGCGAATGGCCGGGAAAGTGGGAGCACTTTGCTGCTCCAGGAGAACTCAGGAGCAATTGCTCTTAACTGCTGGCACTTTCTGTCCACTAAAAACTTGCAGGCTAAAGGGAAGAGACTGTGAAATTCATTACGACAACATAGAAATTAAGATTTTGGCAAAGACAAAAATTAATGGAAGCACAAGTGACGTGGATATTGCAAAGCCTTTGCCTCAACTGTCTCTGACAGGGAAGTTACTTAAGCAAAAAAAAAAAATAAAAAATAAAAAACCATGGCTTATTATGTTTTCTGACACTCACAGATGAAGTCTTAGTCCTCTTAACTCAAAACGTAAAGAAGGAATTTCTAATGCAAACTAAGTTTGACATCCAAACAAATATACAGTTTTTTTCTTTTTACATAAATATTTAATATCTTAGCTACTAACTCTTTGGGGGATATGGTATTTATTGATACCTGGAAAAAAAATTTAGTTTAATTGGTAGCATAAGCCAAGTTCTTATCCTTGACTTCCTCCTAAAATAATAAAAGTCCCTTTGAGATATGAACATTGATGGAAAGTTAGGTATCAACACAAAAAGCTTAACATGAAAGTCTTTCTTAAGGAATCATAATATCTATTACAGGTCCTAACTGAATACACTTCTGTCTTAGAATAAAGTGAGAATGCTGTGAGATTAGATAGCGCATATCGCAAGTTAAATAATATGCTTATGTTAAAAGATGACTCCCCAACTTTATTTTTCCTTCCTAAAAAGGCCTAGAAGCAAAGAAATTCAGAAGTGATCTCACTTTTTTAGCACCATTTCTGGCTAAAAGGAGCAAGAATTGCTTGAGAAATGGGTCATTTCAGGCCCAGGGGAAGAAATGTACATGAAAAACTTAGGGCATCTTGTTATCCAGAAAGCAAAGGAACTATTGGGAACTAATGAGTTGTATCAAAAGGACAAGGGGCCAATCTGAAGAGGCTCCTACAGACAAATTGACTGAACACATTGAATATATATAAATCTATGAATTCACAGTGATACCAAAAATGAGAAAAAATAAAATCGAAAAATCTCATTTGTTACCAAAAGGTAACTAAGGCACTAGTTATTTACTTTGGAAATTGATAATTAATGGGAAAGAATAAAAACATTCATCCTGCCTGTCTTGAATGAATACCATGAGGATAAACAGTGTATCAGATTCCTAGTTGATGAGGGAAGGTTTCTGTCAAGAAGAATTCCAGTTAATAGATTGAATAAATATAAAGAATAAATATAAATAAATACAAATATATAAATAAATATAAAGAAAGATAGAATTGAATAATTATTATATTAAACCTAATGAGATAGCTGATTCAGGCAATGATCATCATCATATATTAAAACATTTAACAAGTGATTGATTGGAAACTTTATAATAAAAGGATTAGATTGTTACCTTTTAACTGACTGATTCGACGTTAGGTAGCTGCAAGTGAAACGAGCAGGCTATTTGCCTTTTGTTGTAATGCAATATTGAAGTACACTAAACCTCCTATGAAATCTTCTTGCCAAAAAAGTTGAACATGAATCTGCTTGATCCTTTAGGTTTAATGGACCTTTAAAGAAGCTATCAAGAGGTAAGGTAGATGATATTATTTAGAAGCAGTAAGACCATCTGAAACAGGGGATCTACACCAGGACTGCTGATTCCATTTCTTTAACGACGATTAGGGAGACTCTTCTAAATTAAAGGAGGCCTAAAGAGACATGACCGACATGTAATGTATGTGAATTCTTTTAATGCTGAGTCAAACAAATCAACCCTTAAAAAAGAGATATTTGAGAAAACTGAGGAAAATTCAATAATGACTAGGTGCTCATTTTGTTAACTGTAATGATAATATTGTGGCTATGTAGGAAAAGTGTCCTTATTTTTAGAAGATACCTATGGAAGAATGTATTTAGAGGAAATTATATGATATCAGTGGTTTGTTTTAAAACACATCAATAAAAATTTTTTTTAAAGAATTAGGCAAAGCAATTGTGGCAAAAGGTTGATACTTGAATCAGGGCAATGTATACAAAGGGAGAGGTTTATTTCCCTGCTTTCTGTGTTTGAAAGTTTACATAATAACATGGTTTAAAAATTTATCTTATACAAATATGCATGTGAAATGGTTGGGAATCTAAAAGTGCACGTATGGGCTTTGGCGATAGACATTAGAGAGCCAATGTAAATCTCGGTTCACAAGTGTGTCACCATGGGTTAAATCCCCAAGGTCTCAGTTTCTTAGTCTGTACATTCAGGGAAAATCAGAATATTTTCCTAATGGAGTTATTAATAGGATTATAAATGAGGTAACTTTTTAAAAAGTTTTATTCAGAATATTACAGGAGTACAATGCTTATGCACTACTTGAGACAAAGTTATAAGTGTATCCATCACTCACATAGTGTACATTGTACCCATTAGGTATGATTTCAACCATTTCCTCCTCCCCCCGTCCCAACTGCTTGATTTCCATTGAGTTTTACTTCCATCTGTGCACATGAGTGCTGTTCGTTAGTTTCAATTTAAAAATAGTATGGAGATTCCTCAAAGAACTAAAAGTAGATCTATTATTTGACCCAGCAATCCCACTACTGGGTATTTACCTAAAAGAAAAAAAATCATTTTATCAAAAAGACACCTGTACTCGAATGTTTATAGCAGCACAATTCACAATTTCAAAGATGTGGAAACAACCAAAGTGCCCATCGATACATGAATGGATTAATAAAATGTGATGTATGTATACCATGGAGTACTACTCAGCCATAAAAAATAAATTAATTCCTTTTGTAATAATCTGGATGGAACTGGAGACCATTCTCCTTAGTGAAGTATCACAAGAATGGAAAATAAATGAAGTAATTTGTGCTTGGCACATACTAACTGCTGATAAACGATACTGATGGCCAACAAATGTCAGTCATTATTATCATTAATTATCACCATATTCATAATTATTAAAAAATATAAGTAGAATAGGATTGTTATATTTACATAACATTTTAACATTTAACAAAATGCTTTCAAAGGCATTTGTCTGCCTCATTAATAATAATGTGTTTGGTTTTAATAGACTACATTTGAATTTTCCAGATTCTCTGGGATTTGGGTTGTTTGATTACTTGGGTATTTTAATTACTGGTATTTATTTTGTGAAAGTTATGTTCATAAATCATCAATTCTCAAAGAATGAAATGAAGTACTGAATACAAATAGACTTCATTTTATAGTTTAGAAATTTATGGACTCTTGCTGATTTTCCACATCCTCACTATTGTTAGTATCTACTATAGCAAGACTAATTCAGACTGCTTGAACTTTCTGGCTGCAGAGTTTCCATAAGTAGAGCTTGTGTTTTATAGCAAATAGATGCTATGTCTCTAATGAATGCAGAGATAAACCCACATTGATGAACATCTGTAGTGATTATAGGATTATTGAAGCTTTCAGATTCTGAAGAGACAGCTTAAGGACATAAATGAGAGCACTCATTATTAAAGAGGAGGCTTTAAAAAACTGCCAGCAGTCCCCAATGGCAGGATAAATTTATTTTTCGCATTTGTTGCATCTGTCAACAGAAGCCAAATATTACAATGTGATCAGTAACATTCTTTCAAAATGTAGTGAGGACTCAAAATCCACTAATTTGAGAACTGGTGAATGGAAATGAATTACTAGGACCTGAGGGGTCTAGGGTGAACAAGGGACACTCTTGACTTTGTTCAGCTCCTGAATCACAAACATACACCTGCAGGGGCCGGGAAGGTTGCTAAGCATAAAGGAAGTTTTAAACTGCACTTGTATTAAAACTTTGTCAGCAATCACATCTTATAACACTATAGATGACAGAATCAATAGATATTTGCAAATGAATCTATATGAATAAAATCCTTCCTTGGCTCGAAACATTCCTATAATTTTTCTTTATACAGAAAAGTGTTCTGACAAAAATACATAAAAACCATCGACTGATATAGATGCTCCTTCCAAGTACTCAAATAACATTACATATTTCCCTCTTTTTTAAATAACACCACAGTTAATAACATAATTGCTGCATTTCTTATTAGATTTTAATTTTCTCAAGGGGGAGAACATATCCTATGTTTTGATTCTTTTTGCCTAGTATGTATCTGGCATGCTTGAAAAAATGTTGGCTTAATTAATTCTTCATAATAATGATGTACTGTTCTTTGCATATGGAGATATCACAACCAGCCCATCACTAGATTGACATGTGAAAGATGTATATCTTGTCCCTCTCACTTCCTTGTCTTCTCCTTGGATTCCACTGTACATATTTTCAAGGTAATTGTTTGACCAAGGGCATAGGAATAATCTGTAGCCATAGGTAAGTCTAACTATTCAATGCACAATAGAAAAACGACAGTGATCTAGCACCTCTTATATTTTCCTGGATAGAACTTGAGCCCATTATCCAAAGTGACATATCACAAGATCAGAAGAGTAAGCTCCACATGTACTTGTCATCAAATTGGCACTGACAGATCAACACTATGGTGCTCACATGGTAGTAATATTCTCCAGGGATTAGGGGTTTGTGGGGGTAAACTCACAACTAATGGATGCTGTGAGTATTGTATGGGGGAAGGGCACGCTTCTAATCTTCGCTTGGGTGAGGCAAAGACACAAAATGTACCCAAAATGTTTGTACCCTCATAATATCCTGAAATAAATAAAAAAAATAGAAATTGAAATTACATTGAATAGTGCCACTGATTTGGGAGGGGGGCATATATATTGATTCCTTTATTGTGGCTTCCAAACATTTTTGACTCCAGTCTACATTAAGAAATAATTTTTCATCACACCTATCCTTTGTATATATGAATATAAAAAAGTATAAAGAAATATAACTATTACTACATACCATGCACTCTGCTGTAATAAAAAATGCTGGTTATAATCCACTAAACAAACTTCATGATCCTCTAGTGGTTTGTAGCACAAAGTTTGAAAACATTGTAAAAGATCTACTGTTTTATAATAATCCCAGAAGTCTTCCATTTTTATTAATTTCCTTGGTTTTTTTTTTTTTTAACAATCCTAGGTCCTATGTCTTCCCAATCTTTGCTTTCTTCTTTTGCACAAAAATTTCAACATTCCCTTCATTTCAAATGCCCACTTACAGCATCTGAGGATGTACAGCTGACAGCACCTTGTGGACTGACATAGTTCACTTGTTTCTGGCTCTTTCCTCAATCAGCAGGAAGTCAAAGAACAGTGTTTGGCTCTTGGAAGCACTTGGGGAATAGTGATCATGTCAACGGGCAGCAGGATGACAATACAGCCTTGTGTTGGCGGAGTCTATTGTTAGTGATTACCACAAAGGCAGAATTTAAAGAATGTCATGCCCTTTATTTTTAAAAGTTAATGAAACCATGCCGACAGAATTTGTAAAAATGCCGCTATTTGGAGAGACAATCAAATTTATGACTTCTGGTTCTCAAAAGCACCTCTATTTTTGCCTGTAGCCTACTCATTTTCTTTTGTGGTGCATTCAATTTCACAATGTACACTTGTATCATATTACCAATGCAATATCAGTTCTCTATTATAGATGTTCATTTTACATAAAATCTATTTTGTGTTTTCTGTCTTAATACAATGCCATGTTTTACTATTATAACCCAAGGCGTTATATGAATAGATAGAAAATTTATTGTATTATACATAAAGTAATTACATTTGAGGATATTATAGCAACTTAACATCTAATGTAAAAAATGCCAATCAACAATGTGTGGAAACAAACTGAGAATGCTGTTTTCCCAGCTTCAGTAAATCTACTAACTCTAACACCTTAAAACATAACAAAGGATTCTCCCAGTGAATTAATTATCCCATAATGCTTGACATTCTGCTCTTTGAAGGAGTAAAAATAATTTTTCTAAATCTTGAATATTAGAGAGAAACTTGGAACATTTAATTGAATGTGGATAAATTATTCTGTACACTTTGGTTTTATTCTAGCATTTGAATTAATCAAATTTTGGCAAACCCTGCCCTTCTAGAGCTTAAAGTCTTGTTGAATGCCAATTGTGAAAACTTTCTTGCTGCACATAAACTTTTCTCTTGGAAGTGAAACTATAAGAAGGTAAGGCTCATTTTCAACATTTCATAAAATTCTATGCCTGATACTAATATAATTTTAGTGTTGTTATCCCAAATAATTTTGTATTTAGTTTTCTTCTACTTATATCAATGGTTCTCAAATGGGTGGTGGTTTTGTCCCCCAACTCCCTTTGGAATACATTTGGTAATGTCTAGACATTTTTGATAGTCTCTACTCAGGGACTGGTAGATATGATACACTATTGGCATCCAATGGGTAAAGGCCAGTAATGATACTAAACATTCTACAATGCACAAGACAGCCCACTACAACAAGGAATTATCTAGCCCAAAATGTCAATAGTGCTGACATATAAAATCCCTTACTTATATGTATAGCTGTATAATACTTCTAAGAATATAAAAAATAGCAAAAGGCTGAGGCTTATAAAAACAAACTTATGCATAAATTAATTTAGGTATAATGTTTATGAAACTATTAAAATTTTATGATGGAAATTGATAAACAATGGCACTTCTAGAAAGAAATTCAGTCTCTGTAAATTGAACAATGTAGCATGATTTCGAAAACAGTGTTCTAATTCTTGAGTACTCTGTACTAATCACAGCAGCAGAGATTCCTTATAAAAAAAAATCTCAGGTTGAACCATATGAAATTGCCATTTAGTTGGCTAAAAATGGTCAAATATTGGTAATTTCATATGGTCAACTCCAATGAAATGAATTTTCTAACTATGTCATTTTGATTTTCTTGAATAGCAACATCATTGAAAAGAAAAACATTAACAAAATAAAATATTGTAGATACAAAAAAGGACCAAGACCGGCATAAACACCTAAGATTTGACTGGAGTGTTGAGGGGAGAGCACTCGACTAGAGGGGCCCCTATGGTGATTGAAAGGTTAGGAGATTAGGGTGATCAAATGGGGGGTGATTTTTGATTTTGTCTCCCCACAAAATCTGCAGCCCCATCACCCCAACCTGGTTCAGAATGGCCCAGAGACAGGAGGGATTTCCCCTTGCAGGGAAGAGAAAAGCAGAAGAATCCCACTGGCCTCCACTGCCACCACAGATATCTACAGTCTTCATTACTGGAGAATCCCACAGTCTTCAAAAGCCCTGAGCCCAGTTTGGAGAGCTACTGGGAATTCACACAGCGACACTGTTCCAAATTAGGAGCCCATGGTGTGCACTTCTCACTTCACACTCAGTCCACGAGGGCCAAGCTGCTGCAGCATGGTCTCATCTTGAGACTAAAGCCACCTCTGGAGTGCATGTTCCTTAAGGGGCCAGTAGCCATTGCACCTTTCTCCAGCACTGGGGCTCCATGTTTATTCCCCCAAACCCACGCTAGTGGCTGAATGCCATAACACCAGCTGCATGAAGACTGGGCCCAGGATTGGCTGTGACTCTGGTCCTGTATTGCAGGGAAACCAACTCCCACCTGCACTTCTAGCTGGAGGAACAATCTGGCCAGTCTACCCAGCATGAACCCAACCTTGATCCTCTGCAACTGGGAGAGATCCCTTAGCCGCCTTGCAGCTAACACACCCGCAGACTGTCAGAATCACTACACACCAGGGCCCAGGGCCTGAGAGACAGTCCTATAGACTTTCCCCTACAGGTACACCCCCAGGCCAATCAAGAAACTGGTCAGTAATAAAAAGTCACCCAGCAAAGAAAAGTCCAAGACTGGATGGTTTCATTGGTGAATTCTACCAAACATTTAAAAAAGAATTAATACCAATTCTTCTCAAACTATTCCAAAAAATTGAAGTGGAGGGAACTCTTCCTAACTCATTCTACAAGGCCAGCATAACCCTGATACCAAAACCAGTCAAGGACATAGCAACAACAAAAAAGAAAACTACAGGCCAATAGCAGTGATGAACATCCTCAATAAAATATTGGTAACTGAATCCAACAACATATCAAAAATATAATACATCACTATCAAGTGAGGTTTATCCCAGGAATGCAAGGATAATTCAACATACACAAATCAGTAACATGATACATAGCATCAACAGAATGAAGAACAAAAACCATATGATCATGTCAATAGATAAAGAAAAACTAATATAGAATTTGATAAAATTCATCATCACTTTTATCATAACAACTCAACAAATTAGGTATAGAAGGTACATACCTTAACACAATAAAAGCCATATATGACAACACCACAGCTAACATCATAATGAATGGGGAAAAGCTGAAAGTTTTTCCTCTAAGAACTGGAAAAAGGTAAAAATGCCCATTCTCGCCATTCTTATTTGACATAGTACTGGAAGTTCTAGTCAGAGAAATTAGGCAAGAGAAACAAATAAAGGGCATCTAAATTAGAAAGGAGGAAGTCAAATTGGCCCTGTTTGTAGATGACATGATCTTATATGGAGAGAAGCCTAAGGATGCTGCAACATATACTCTTAGAACTGATAAATAAATTCAGTAAAGTTGCAAGATACAAAAACAACATATGAAAATAGGTAGTGTTTCTATACTCGAATGATGAACTAGCTGAAAAAGAAATCAAGAAGGTGATCCTATTTATGATAACTATAAAAAATATATAGGAATGAATTTAATTGAGGAAGATAAAGACTTCTACAATAAAACTACAAAACACTGAGGAAAGAAATTAAAGAGGATACAAAGAAATGGAAAGATATCCCATACTCATGGATCAGAAGAATTAATATTGTTAAAATGACCATACTGTGCAAAGCAATCTACAGATTCAATGTAATCCCTATTAAAATACCAATGACATTCTTCATAGAAATAGGAAAAACAATCCTAAAATTTGTATAGAACCAAAAAAGAACCTGAATAGCCAAATCATACTGAGCTAAAAAAACAAAATTGGAGGCATCACTACCAAATTTCAAATTATACTGCAAAGCTGTAGTAGCCAAAACAGCATGGTAGTAGCATAAAAACAGACACATAGATCAATGGAATAGAATACAAACACAGAAATTAATTCACCTGTCTACAACTGATTGTTAACAAAGTGACCAAAAGCTTTCAGTGTGGAAAGGACAGTCTTTTTAATAACGGTGCTGGAAAAACTGGATATCCATATGCAGAAGAATGAAATTAGACCACCACCTCTCGCCCTGTACAAAAATCAACTCAAAATTGATCAAAATCTTAAATGTAAGACCTGAAGCCATAAACCTACTAGGAGAAAACATAGGGAAAATGCGTCAGGACATTGGTCTGAGAAAACAATGTATGAATAAGACCTCAAAATCATGGGCAACAAAAGCAAAAGTAAACATATGAGATTATATCAAACAAAAAGGTTTACACAGAAAAAAAAAAACTCAAACAAAAACCAATCAACAAAGTGAAAAGAATGGGAGAAAAATTTACAGACTATTCATTCAACAGGGGATTAATTTCCAGGATATACAAGGAACTCAAACATCTCAACAGCAAAAAAAAAAAAACAAACAATCCAAAAAAAAAATGGGCAAATGATCTGAACATTCCTCTAAAAAAGACATACAAATGGCCAACAAATATATGAAAAAATGCTCAACATCATTAATCATTAGGGAAATACAAAATAAAAACCACAATGAGATATTATCTCACCCTAGTTAGAATGGCAATTATCAAAAAGACAAAAAACAATAAATACTTGCAAGGATATGAAGAAAAGGGAACAAATACGCTATTGGTGGATATGTAAACTAGTACAGCCATCATGGAGAACAGTATGGGCATTACTTTAAAAACTACAAATAGAACTACCATATGGTCCAGCAATCCCACTACTGGGCATTTAGTCAAAGGAAAGGAAATCGGTACATTTAAGAGGCATGGGCATCCTCATGTTTATTGCAGAACTATTCATGATAGCTAAGTTGTGGAATCAACCTAGATATTCACAATAGATGAATGCATAAAGCAACTGTGCTATATATACACAATGGAATACTATTTAGCCATAAAAATAGAATGAAACCCTGTCTTTCAAGACAACATGGATGGAACTAGAGGAAAATATGTTGAGTGAAATAAGCCAGGATCACAAAGTTAAACACTGCATGTTATCATTCATATAGGGAAGCTAAAACAAGTTGATTCCATAGAAGTATTAATACATTAACTGTCACAAGAGTTGTATTTAACTCACTCTAGTTTTGATCCTGGGGCTGCGTGAAACATACATAAAATCTTGTTGATGTTCTTATTGTTATAATTAATGTCGACAATTTAATTCTAAAAATGTGGATTAAATGAATAGAAGTCAATATATTTCATTTTTCTATTTATGTTGACCTTTAAATTATACTCAAAGTTTTTATTCTATTTTCATAATAAAACACTGTGGCCCCAAGGAAATGTTTCTGTTTTTTGTTTGTGGCAGTCAATGTGTTAATAAAAAATAGAACAGAGGTTACTAGAGGCTAGGAAGGGTAGGGTGGAGGGGAGATAGGTAGAGATTTGTTAAAGAATACAAAATACAGCTAGATGGAAGGAATAAGTTCTAGTGTTCTATGCCACTGTAGAATGACTATCTAATTTCAAATAGCTAGAAAGAGAATATTGAATGTTCTCAACACAAAGAAATGGTAAATGTTTGAGAAGATGGATAAGCTAAGTACCCTGATCTGATCACTACACAAACTTCACTATGTATCCTATAAATAGGTACATTTATTTCATGTCAATTATAAAATATTGTAGATGCATTTAAATAACAATATAGACAAAAAGGAAATTATATTAAGCAGATAATGTGCCTTGCCTTTGGGGTTCTACTAAGAAACAAAGAAGTAAGATCTTTCTGTTTTTGAATATTATCTATTTGCTTTCAGAGAATATGAGTGCTTCTTAGAGGAAGAAGCATTCTTACTTTTTATGATTTCTCAGTGTGGACTATGAATGCAATAAACAGTTAAAAATATGAGCTAGAAAAACATAACCTGTATAATGCATAACCTGTGTAATTTTTAATGCGGTAGTTTTATATTAAATATCTTTGGTTTTTAAAAAATGAGGTATGATAATCACGGTTCGATGAGCAATTAAATGCTTCTCTAATATTCCTGTTTTCTTGAACTCCCTGCCTGCTCCCCTGCATTCGCTGGCATAGGAAGTTGTTGCTCTGATCACTCGAGTCAGTGCAGAGAGAACACGAACATCAATCAATGTGTGTTGGCAGCTTTTTGAAGAAAGGGGCTCACACACCCTCCTTGCTCATGCTGTCACTCAAAAAAGCACCATCTGCTTATAGAGGTGTCATCTCCTCAGTGGCCTTTTTGTTTAATCTCAAGGCAACTTCTTGAAGACCATTTCAAATGCAGAATTGCTACAAAAGCTAAAACATATTCTTCGTCATTAATTTAAATGTTTGAGTAAATATTAAAGTTAAGGGGCTTGACAGGAAAAACTATGAGCCTCATCAAGAGGAGTATACAAGAATAATCTGCTCACTAGCATAGTGAGCAAGGGAACTTAATTTGGGAAAACAGCTCCTGGAACAATACGGTAACATTTTGATAAGCCGATTTTACTGGCATCACAGACAAGCTGTGCTGAAAAACATTTTCAGGGTCATTTCAACAAAAACTTAGAAAAACTGATGAGGAATTACTTATAGAGCCAATGAGTCCCACTTCTCCAAGTCCTTAAACTAAAAGTGGTCTTAAATTTATCACTTTAAGAAGATACCTTATTCCGTTTGCCAGGATGTTAGGATTATTACTCTTCAATATGCTCAATCAGTAACTTATTCAGGTTGTCTAAAATGTTTGTACAGTTTTTTAATATTAGAGTGATAGCTTTTGTTTTATATCTCTACATGTCTGATATACTTCAGGCTGATCGCCTGAAGTAATTAATAGAGTTTATAAAGTTGACTAATGTTTGCAACTTATATATTGGAGGAAAATAGTGTAATATATGCATATGTCTCTGTACACCAGCCATGTTTCACTTCTGTATCTTATCTTACTCAAATAACAATTTAAAGAAGTAAATAAACATGGTTTATTATGTTCATTGTATCAAAACAATTTATGTTACTCCTTAAATTCATTATTTAAAAATCATTCCTTTCTAAAAGGATTCACATGGGAAATACTAGTATAACATTTTCCCGTTTCAAAGGAACTCTATAATTTTCTAATGGCATTTTATTGAAAGATAGCATGGCTTATTATCATATTTAAATGTCATATTGGAAAGAGAAAATTGTATGTATAATGCTAAAAATGAAAAATGCTGTTTTTAAAGGCTAATTTATTTAACTACTATGAATTATCAAAATGTACTTCAAAACTATGTCATTTTTGATGTAAATATTTTGAGTAAAGTAAGCACCTTAACAGCAAGACTTTCAAATTATAAGACAAAAGAAATACAGCTTAGTGGCATTCATTAAAATATTGACCCACAAAGTATTCCATTATCCTTAAGGGTCTGTTTTTTGTTAATAGCCAAAAAGATGTTCTCATTATAAATTTAGAAAATCAGTAAAGGTGAAAATATTGTTTGTATAAAAGAGAGTTATGCTTCTAAAAGAATGCCTTGTTAATGTGCACATTCTAAGCATATTAAAAGTCTAAAGCTAACAACTAGAAAGGACTTCAAAATTGTCATTTTACAGATTAGGAACAGTCCTGGAGGGGCTAAGGCTCTTGCTTGAGTCCACACGGGGAAGTCAGTGGCAGTGCTGGAACTAAGACGGGCTCTCCAAACTCCCAAGAAACATTCCTCTCACCGTCAGAATATGGCCTCATAATGCTCAACACTGAGCATTAGCCTTGCTCTCACTAGGTTGAAAAGTTTTCTCTCTAAAATGACTCAACCTCATATGCAAAGTAGATTTAGAACGATGCTATATATTCACTCCAGTGATAAGGACTGCCTTCATTTAAGAAAAGACATTTTGGCCAAAGATGATCATTTTTCAAATGAACTACTGAGAACATAAAGGGATATACTAGGTATTATTCCTTTCTGCTTTTTAAAAAGTATCGTATCTCAGACAGGCTTTAGGACATAAAACATCCTGAAAGGACACATACATTGGTCTGCTATAATATCTACAGAAGTCTGGGGCTTCCAAAAGGCCGAATTCATAGCCACATGGGACCAAATTATCCTTAGAGGTTAGGGAGCTCTTAGTGTTTTGGAAGTAATTTTCAATTGTCATTAGTTAATACAGCGATAGTGGAAAGAAATCATCTTTTCTTTTCAGAAGAAGGAAATGGAGTCAGCAATCAAATGACTTGTCTATTTTCGCCACGGAAGTCAGCAGCACTAGAATTTTCAATTATCTTTAGTCCTTTGCTCTTTCTATTGGAAAAGGTTGCATGCAAGGACATACTAAGATTCACATTGATAAAGTCTTGTTACCTAGGGAGTCTCAAACATGAGAGCTGTAAAGAAGAAATTAGCAATGGCCTTTGAGAGCTTTAAAATTTTTGATAATACAGGAAAAAAAAAAAACGTACTCCTATCCAAGGCCAAATAGTTTTATCCTGAAAATCATTTTTTAAATGAGCAACCAAATTGGTCTCACTGCACATGAAAGAGAAATTTACTTTGATGCTCTCTGTAGTCACAAATCACAGTGGAGTATTTATCTATTAGCATTGGTGGCCTTAGAAACTGTTCTATACCTCTTTCTAGCCTGATAACAAGTACAGAATTTAGAAAGCAAACAGCTCTTGAAAGGTGAAAGCCAATGTATCAGTTCAGGGCCAACTGCTGAAAATTTTTCAAGTCTCCTATCTTTTGCCCTGTAATAAAATGAAAAATAACTTTTATTGTCCAGAATAGGGCTGTTTTCAGACTACTCACCCTGCAAGTGGTCAGCAAGTTCTAATTCTGGTTTGGGGGCTATTTCATAATGCTGCTCTCAGTGTTTTTTTCCATTTAATTGGCATATCACTCTCATTTTGGAATAGGATATTGTTCTCTTGAATTCTTTCCATAGGGGAAAACAGTTTTCCAGGCTCATTTTTCTGAGAACTGCTTAGATCCAGATCAAGTTGTTTTAAGTAAATTGTTGATAAGATTGTGGGAATACTAAGATTTTTACTTTAAAATGCCTGGAAGAAAAACGCTAATAAATATCACCTAACCCCAGTGAGAATGGCTTTTATCAAAATTCCCAAAACAGTGGATGCAGAGAGAAAAGAACACTCATACACTGCTGGTGGGACTGCAAACTAGTGCAACCTCTATGGAAAATAGTAGAACTAAAAGAACTAAAAGTAGACCTACCGTTTGATCCAGCAATCCCACTACTAGGTATTTATCCAAAGGAAAAGAAAATCATTTTGTCAAACAGACACGTGCACTAGAATGTTTATTGTAGCACAATTCACAATTGCAAAGATGTGGAATCGACCCAAGTGCTCACCAATACATGAGTGGATCAATAAAATGTGGTATATGTATATCATGGAGTATTACTCAGTCATAAAAATGAACTAATAACTTTTGCAACAATCTGGATGGAACTGGAGACCATTCTTCTAAGTAAAATATCTCAAGAGTGGACAAACAAACACCACAGGTACTCACTATTAAGTTGTAACTACCCTGATCAGCACTCGTGTGCACAGATGGAAGTAAAACCCAACGAAATCAGGCAAGTGGGAGGGGCGAGGAGGCATGGGTGAAATAATACCTAACAGGTACAATGTACACTAACTGGGTGATGGGCACACTTACGACTTTGACTCAAGCAGTACAGAGGCAATCCATGTAACCAAAACATTTGCACCCTGTAATATTCTGAAATTAAAAAAGAGGAACGGAGTACCCTTTTGTACTACATTGTACATTTAAAATCTCCTTTTTGTTAGATGTTGGATGAGATGACCCTGGTGCATTTTAAAAGCTATTACCAGACGGTGTAGATCTCACTTCTGATTTGCATGTCCTCATGGGTATTTGATGAGTGAATTTTCAAAGGCCTGAGTAACAACAGCAGTGAAGAGCAACCCCCCTGTGACAGCCGCAGTGAGCGACTGTGAATGAAATGTAAGGAGAGAACATCTTTCAGTGCCGTCACATTGTGTCAAACACCAAGGCTCACCACCAAAAATAATTCTGAAAATATCAGACAGACTAAATTGTTCCTTTGAAAATAAATTTGTAAGCAGAAAGACAGCTTTAAATCAATGAGGTCTAATTATGAAAATAAGAGAAAAATATTTATAGACTATTCCATCAAAAAGCCCAAGTGTAGTCTACAGACAGGAGATATTCTCAATAGTTCTTTCAGAGAGTCAGAGGACTGGAAAGGTGGGTGACTGTGGTACTTCACGGACAAGTGGCAAGAAGTTAGAGCCAGCCCTGGGGTCTCCAATGATTTTGGTCTCTCTCTCTTTTCCTGCATAGATGATAAGGGCCCTGCTCTACATACTAGCCCTATTTCTGGCTCACTACCATAGTTACGTCTTTATTGTTTCTTTTTCATTTTTTCTTTCCATATTATGCAAATCTATTATAAACATTCTGGGGGGACAAGGCAGAGAATGAGTGAATAAATTTGGGTACATGAAAAGAAGAGCTGGGTAGGCGGTGATTCCAAGGTGGGTTTTTATTAATGTTAAGTTTTTGGCAAATTTGGGCATCCTTGCTCAGTGTCCCTCTTTCCTCTTTGTGCTCAAATGAAGGCTTATGCTATTTCTGGAGGAAAAGGAGCTTATGTACAAATTTATGCCATGATATTAGGAAAGTCTTTTTATCCATCTTAGGAGAATTTATTGTTTTTGCAGTTTCTTTAGACAGAGGGCAATATTTAAACTTAAAGAATACCACCTAGTATAAGACAGAAGTGTGAACACCTTCTTGACTAAGAAATCATATCACAAAGTAGCGTAAATCTTATCCATGGAGAATGGTCTGACTCTTAAAATTTGAAGAGGTCTGCAAAGACAAGACGTCTTGTCCATGAGAGATAAAAGGACCTGAAACTCAGTTTTAAACTCTCTCCCTCTCTATTGGTTTTAACATGTTTACGTCTCACTTAATATTGAAGATCCATCATCTTCCATTTACACATTTCTGGCTATTTTACTTGAGCTTTCTTATAATTTGGCATAAGCTCATTGAATCTTTCAGATTCCTTTTCAGCCCATGTTGGGGGGCTCCATTTTTATCACTCCATTTTAAAATGAAAATGAACCAGTGATTTGCTAAATCCAATTGGTATTTGTTAACTAACACACTAGAATTCACAACAACATACACTATCACTGTCTCCTCCTCCATCCTTGAAACACACTGCTACAGACTGTACTCCCCCAAAAGTTGTATGTTGAAACCTAATCCCCATTGTGACGGTGTTGGATGGTGGAGCCTCTGGGAGGTTATTGGGTCATAAGGATGAACCCACATTTATGGGATTAGTGCTCTTATAAAAGAGACCCCAGAGAGCTCATTTTTCCCTTCTACCAGGTGATATTACAGCAAAAAGGTATCTGTCTATAAACCAGGAAATAGGCAGACACTGACTCTGCCAGTGCCTTAATCTTGGACTTCCCAGCCTCCAGAACTGTGAGAAATAAATTTTTACTGTTTATAAGAGACTCAGTTTATGGTATTTTGTTATAGTGGCTTGAATGAACTAAGACACATACTCTGTTCTTGGCTTCTGTGATGCCACACGTGTCTGGTTTTCCTTCTGCTCTCCGTCTCTCCTTCTCAGTCTTTTTTTCATGGGGGGAGGGGACAAAATTCTTCTCCTTTCTCTAAGTTCTAAACACTGACATTCCTCAAAAATCATTTCTGGTTGTCATGCTCTTCTCATTCTCTATTTCCGATCTCACCCACATCTTCAATTACCATCTGTCATCTAAATGTTCATTATTCTCAAATTCACATCAGCTTTTCTGATCTCCAGACCTACCTAAGCATGTCTCAAAAATACCTTATATTTAACCTGTCCAAAAATCAGTTCACAATCATTCCACTCTCCAAACCTGGTAACTATACGATCTTTCTCTATCTTAGTGAATTCCGTCACCTCCTAATTTTCAGACCAAAAGTCCCTGTATTGTCCTTGATCTTTCTCTCCACTCACCACCTTATCTACTTCCTAAAGAAGACCTATTGGCTTTGCCACCTAAATATCTTTCAAATGCTTTTTCCATTCACACCTCCCTCATTCTAGTCATGTCTACCATCAAATTTAACTTGAAAAATATTCTGATTATTGTCCCTGTTTTACTTTACACTCTTCTAATAACAGTGAAAAAAATGCCTAATTATACTATAAAGCAACTCATCTCATTTGCCAGCTTAGAAGTCTGAAATGATTTCCCAATTTGTTAACATGGCCTACAAAGTCTTGCAAGATTTCGTTTCTGCCATTCTCTCCTTTATGATCTCTTTCTTTCATATGTTCTAAGTCCCAGACATATTGGTAGTTCGGTTGTTTGAATATGTAATGTTGTTTCCTACCTTGAAGGCTTTTTACATTCTGCTCCTCTGTCTATAATGCTCTCCGCATCTCCTTGCCTAGCTAATATCAACTAATTCTTGCCAGGCCAGCACCAGCTAATTCTTCTGAATTCAGGTCAAATCACTTCCTCATGGAAGCCTTCCTAGAAAGATTAGTGTGTTTCTCTCCTTCACTGGACCATAATCTCCATGAAGGTAAGGAGCATGTCTATTTTATTCACTGTTTTATATGTGGCATTTTGTAGGCATACAGAAAATATTTGTTGAATAAACGAACATACGAAGAGCATGAACACGGGTGATACTGGTGCATGAGGAGTTGCAGAGTCATTTCAGGGGGTCTTTAAATGTATATGTACACCAAGTGATGTTGTAGATTAAAAAAACATGACTATGCTCATTTGGAGACTTTACATGGATTTTGACATGAGAAAGAGTTCCTCATGGAGAACAAGGTTGGGTGTCATCAACTTAGATCACAACTAAATGCATTTACAAATCTATATTCATACCACTGTCAGAACTTCTCAATCGAAGAGCTTAGGTATAGAATCCTTCAGCCTTCAGGAGGGCAAGATAGACCCTAGGGAGCTGAACCAATTGGTATAATACACTTGTACTCATTTTCTATTAGTGCCATAACATAAAAATAAAGCACCCCTAGATGGGACATATTTGAAGGTATTTTTTGTTGTTGTTATTTGGTGCTTTTTTTTTTTAAAGAAGTGATGAGATGTTATCTTCAAAAGCAAAATAAATTGAAACAAGTCTACAACTTGAATTAGTCTAGAACACTGGATTTCCATTCATTGTGTTATCACATACCATTAAAATAATATTTATGAAGAGTTATATAATAGTATTATAAATGTTTATATGATGATAATAAATGGAAAAAAGCAAGACATAAAATTTTAAATGCACTCTCAGTACAATTGTAAAACACAAAGATAGGTAATAGCAGTTGTGTTTGGTTTAAATTGTTTTCTTTTTCTTTCTCTATATTGCCATATTATTCCTAGTAAAAGTACATTTTAATAAAAATAGACATCATTACAAAACAAAAATTCACTGTTTAATTTTTGTTCACTCTCTGTTTGACCCTCATCTGGGAATATAGCTGTGAAATATGTAAATCATCTTATAAAAGTCCAACTTTTATATTAGAGATTTTCATGATAAAGTATTAAAATTAACATGCTAAGTTGAAATATATATATATATATATATAGGGTTTTTATTTGAAGAAAGAGCTTTTTACCTATAATTACTGAGTACAGTATTCAGCAATGAAGATATCAATGATAGCATAACTTGAAAATATTTCATTTAAAATATAGGCTATACTTACATATCAGAAATACTCAACATAAAATAAAATATTTACTTTTTCTTTTGGTATTTCTGGATGGTTATGATTTTTACAAGGCAAGGCTTAAATGTAGAGATAGGGCTCTATACTCAAACAGTATAATCTCACAATAATTATCATAACTTATTCTTAGAATGAAATAGTGAAAATCATCATTGAATTACATATCAGTCTCTCTACTAAACTGTAAGATGATCCGTAGTATTGGAAATTCTGTTTTCTATTTGGTATGCACATTATAAAGCACAATGCCTGATTCATCATAAGTAAATTTCTAAATGTTCATTAAATGAATGAATACATATTCTCAAAGGGAGATAATATGTACCTTTCATTATATGTGAGACTTTCTGCTCCAAATAAGGTTTAACGATCCTTATCTTTGATCTGATGCTGTCTCTTCTAATGTCTTTGTGATTATAACTTCATGTTTTAAAAAGAGAAACCCTCAGTGAATAATTAACAGCAATCAAGAGAAGTTTAAACATAAAGGCAAAATTTCTGCCAAGAATAATTATCTTTATAGAAAATATATCTCATGAGACAGGCTGAGGGCACACATCCTACACGAGAGGAGTAGTGAGAACCATTCACTGGAATATTTCTCTTGAATCAATCTTCCTGGACCAGCTACCTGAGCCGAATGCTTGGTATAGTTTTTCAGAAAGGCATCATCTGTACTTTTTGTGGAATCTTTCTGCCATTGAACCTGATTATGCTAACAGCTAAGGAGACTCTCACATCTGAGTTTTTAAATGTCTCTACTGTATCAATCTTTACAGTCAGTCTTACTTTTTTCTCTTCTGACCCAAACAAGCATAGTAAATAAGACAATACCAGCAATGATTTTACATGGATAAATAGCATAATCATTTCAGTTGGGTTTTAGGAAATATTAATGTAATCTTCTATGGATTTTGCAAAATCAACGGGACCATGCAAAAAAATAAAACTTATGAAGTGTAGTCAAATCAACACTTCAGTTCTAAATGGTCTAGACCTTGCAATCTATATGGAAATTTAGAGGCATTAACAGAATTATCCAGGGAGTTTGGATTAATTGGAGCCTGTTTTTAGTTCCTGCAATGTTGGCAAACCTTTTAAATCCCTGAAATACAAAGTGAAGTTTCAATGAACTTATGGGGAAGGAATTCAACAAAGAGAGACAACAATGCTAATACAAATAGAGGTTTTAAACTTGTTAGTTCAACTAAAAAGCTTTCCCTAGGGAATAATTCACAGTTTGTTTTCTCTGAATGACAGGATACCTAATTAAGAGATATCTTCACCTTCAGAAATCTTCAGATAGTAATTATTTATTAGAAGGCTAATGCTAACAGCGTAAAAAGCATAACAACAACTTCTCCAGCATTTATTTATTTGTTTATTTACTTGGTTATTCTGGGGAATAAAAATCACATTATCAATCTCTCTAGAACTTAGATCAAAGGTTTTAGACATCGTTTTCATAAACTTTTACCATTGTTCAAAATAATCATCAATATTAAGAAATGTGGACTATGCATTAGTTTGGGTTTAGTATGAATTGAACAGAAAATTCAAACAAATCTGTCCCAGTCGAACTTTGCTGAGACAGTAGATCTTGAGAGTTCTCAACACACACACGCACACACACACACACACACACACACACGCACACACACATACAGAATAACTATGTGAGGTGATGGATGTGTTAATTAGCTTGATTGTGGTAATCTTTCACAATGTATACATATATCAAATCATCATGTTATACACTTTAAATGTATTGAATTTTTATTTGACAATTATACCTCAATAAAAGAGAGAAAGAAGTATAAACATAATGGTTAAATTATAATCTATCAAATCTATGGATCAAATAACAATATTTGGAGCCACCTTAATATAGATAGTCATTCCATTGTCCTTTGTTCCTTAATTATAATTGAACTCTCTTTTAATCAAATGTTGCTATTTATATAAAAAAGATATTTATTGATATTTTCTAAGCAAGATTTAATTTCATTAAGTAATAGTATGTTACTTGCATAAGACTAAAGACTTCTTGCCCATGTAAAATTAGTTTTACATGATAGATATGGAATGATTATCTGTTAATACAATCATATACCAAATATACTAAGATATATTTCCAGTTATTTCTTCTATTAACAATAGCATCCACTTTTATAGCCCTTTATAATTTACAAAATATTTTTACATGATGCTATCAATTAAATCTCAAAAACACCATTTTAAAAGTGTGAAAACTTAGATCGAGAGACAGGTGTTCAACGTCATGGCCAAGATCACTTGCCTGGTAATCACAAAGCCAGGAGCAGAACACAAGGCTTCTGGCCTTTGTTCAGGTTCAATTTTTTTTTATATTGATCGATTCTTTTCCAACGTTAAGAATTGTTGCCACACCTACCTTCTAACTGTCTGAATCTGCATTTCAGTGTGTTAATTTTCCTTACTACTTCTCATTGAAGTATGTGCAAATGAATCCATGAATGGCCAAAATTCATGAGACGTGTACACAGTTATCTTTATAAAGTCAACAGGACACTGAGAAAGATATGGCTAATTCACAATCACTTCCCATCACTGATTAAGTTGAAGCCTGTGATCATCCTCAACTTTGGGTGGAGTAAATAGGAGTTCTACAAAAACTTTCATTAGTGAATCTCTCTGAAGTTTAATACAGAAACAGAAATAGATCAAAGTAGCAAGGATACATTAGCCTAAGAAGACCTTTAACTTTTTCTAGTAACTCAAGTAGATTTTAGATGAATTTTCAAGATTACCATCAGTCATTTTACATATTTATACTTAGTATTATAAAATACAGGTATAATAATATAATTATGTAAATTGTATGATATATAAAAATTATATACATTTATACATATGAGATATGTAAAAATTGCATATAATATGACACATATATATACAAAATGACTTATGGCACTCTTAATTGAATTTATAAATTTTTTTCAAGAAAAGATAAGCTCATATAAATTATAAATATGAATTTTCTTATGTAGCAAAAAAATTCCCTTAGGAATAAAGCCCAACAAAGGCTTTTAATAATTTTTATAAAAGGGCATTTTATAACTTTTACAAAACAGCATTTTATAACTTTTAAACTAATAAGGCACTTTAAATGGCCTTGGTGAGATTAGTACCAACACCAGAAACTACAGTCTAAACTGAGTATGAAAATGCATTTTAGCCTATTATAGAAAACCCGAATGATTAATACTAATTACCCAGAATATAGGCAATCCCAATGACTACATGGAGTTTGATGTCACAACTGGCCAGTGTAACTTCCTGAGCAAACCTTAGAAGGTACTGCCGGCATTCAACATTAGGGCTTAAGTCTATGGCCCTCCAAAGTTCAGAAGGACAAAAGTAAACTATATTGAGGAGGAATTGTGAATATATTTGTATAGTTTTGAAAATAATATAATTTTATGGGGTTAGCATGGGGTATAGTTCTTAATATTTTAGTTACAGATCAAATTTTTCATCTTCATAAATTCTCAAAGGAAATTGTCTTACTTCTTTTTATTTTTAGGTTACTACAAAGCCAAACCAATCAAATTCTGCCTTGAACTATCTATTTCATGCTATTTTTTGTCAACTTAATTCTTCAGTTGTTCTGTGTGATATCAAATACTAAAATGATTTGGTGGAAAGAGAGGGAGATTATTTAGATTAGTGGTTTTTTAAAATAACTTAAAAATTGTGCAGAGAAAGCTAATCTCAAACTATTTCAAATCTCTGTCAAAAAATAAAGTTTTGTTTTAAAGCAAAGTATCCTTGTAGACAGAATTGTACTTTTTTACACAACATGTCAACTAATGGGATATTTACCATCTCATAGCATTTTCATATTAGTAACATCAAAGTTCAATGTAATGATGAATTTGACAGGGAAATATTTCTAGCCTTATTATTTTCCATACAATTACTCAGACAACTATTGAACATAGCTACCATTTGTTCAGAAAGTATTTTTGATCGGTACGAGAAATAACGTGTTTACATTCATTTGTTTATACTGGATTTTAAACTAACCATTTTCACTTGTTGAGATTATCTTCATCACAAAATTAAGGCTTCATGTTTAAAGAGACATACTATGTAAGCATGCTATGTAATAAAACCTTGAACAGTTTGCTTCTTTTCCCTCTTAAGTAATTAATTTCTTCCTGGCAGAGTGTCAGGCTTTGTTAAGTACAAAAAAATATTTGATCTTGTTTCAATTCAAAATCATATTTAAAACCAAGAGTAAGGCCAAAGTAAAAAAAATGTTACTTACTTTGCTTTAGCTTCTGCATCTTCATATGCTTTATTAGAAACATCATCCAGCCCTCCGATCAAATGCTTGAAAGAGCTGTCAGAGGAAAAGTACAGTGATTAGGATAAATCTTTTACAAGGTAGGAACAATAGCAACCTAATCAATGATATAGTGAAACAATATAAAGACATTTAAATAAAAATAAATTCAAGCATTTAATCTAAATACATTATTAAGAAACATATCAGATAATGATATTTTTCTTGACTAGAATATAAATTGTATAAGAACAGAGAATTCTTCTACATTGTTCACTTCTACAGTTTCCAGCGCCTAAACATATCTGGCAACTGTATCTGGCAAGCGCAGGTATTCAAAGAATTGAGTGGAATAAAGTCTGTGACACACTAATTGACATACATCACAAACTTAATGAGTCACTTAATTACAGTACTGAAATAACAAAAGATCTACCAATTATGATATGCCTGGATATCTATAATATAAAATATTATAGAGCCAAGACATAATGAATACACACGTATATGCTAGAATCACCCTTGAAAATTACTGAATAAAACAAGATACAGTAACTTATGCATACTACATTTTGGCAACCACTGAACTAGACTGAATGCAGTGATAAAGTTAAAATCTAAACTCAAAAGTCTGGGCATTCACATGATAATCAGGGCCTCGCTTACCTGATGCTCATATGCCAGGCATTGCACTATGCGTTTTACACATAGTAACAAATATTAATATTTTAATAGTACAATGATTCTATAAGTTAGCATTATTATCCCCATTTTATAGATGAGGATACTAAAGCATGAGACGTTAAGAAACTAGCCCAAAGTCATACATCCAATAAGTGTGAAGACTGATTGAAAGGAGGTGATCATTTTTCATACTCTTAAAACCTGCACTATACTGCCTATCCAAACCACTAAGCCTTGAAGATAATTATCAAATCCCTAGCAATATCCTGGTTTTGGGTGGAGAATTTTTAAAGTGCTATAAGAAACTACATTTTAATTTTAAACCTCTGTAATTTTAATACATGTAAATGGTTTGTGTGTTGTGAATGTTAAGCAATAAATTATACATGGTCGAGTTATGAAACGTAGAAAAATGCTTGATGATTTAAAATTGAAATGCTGTTCCATTGCTTTTACATTTACTTAAAAAAATAAATAAAAAGAGGAACATGACACCTTACTCGGGGCTGGCTGGAGAGGGATAGAGCAGCTGTTATCTCAGACCCTTGGGTAATGATCTCATCTGGGTGGCAGGGTAACTAGAATGCTGGGCTAAATACGTTCTAAGTATTTCTAAACAAAAAATGGACCCCAGAAACTCATTAGAAAGAGGCTCAGGGAATCAAGAATCACATTAAAGAATATAAGGTTTTCTTTAGTGAATTATATTAATCCATGCCAAATGAATGAATGCTGAATGAATAATAGGCAGTAATCTCTATAAAGTTTTCAAAAATATATTATCTATGATAAAATAAATGATAAAAATAATCTCCATGGTTGAGAAAAATGCTCAAATATGATTTTGCCATTGTTATTTTTATGGTAAAATTTCCTACTTTCCCATAAAATGTCTTGACCATAACTGAACTTAAAGAAAATCTGAATTTAGAGAAACTCCCTCAGGCCAGATGGATTCACAATGTAAAGTAATATTAATATTTCTTTTACCATAAAAAGTAGAAAATATCTGGTTCATTTTCTGTTTTTATAAATAATAATAAAACAAGCACAGAGTTTAAGTTACATGTACAAAGTGACTGCAATTTAGCAGCATATCCAGTATTATAATCTCCTATCCTTTATTTACTTGGATATTTTTAATACAACCAAATCCAAAACATTGTGAAAATGCATTGAGAGAGAGAGTAATAAAAGAATATTATGTAGGAAAACCAAAGAGCAATAACCACTAAAACTTAGCATTTCAAATCCATTCAGAAAAACTCAATAAGCAAGATTTTAGTAGCTGAATAATAGGTCACTGCATGTGCATACATCATAGATGCACACATACATACATACACACATCCATTTACAGATGAAGGAGGGGTATGACAAATATTTATACAAACATTTTTATTTTTACTCTAGATTGTGAATTAAATATACGGAATTTATTTTCAAAATAAATATAGCCAGGACTATAATGCTGAGTTTTAGAATTGGAACCATATGTCCTTTGTAAATAATCTTTATTTAGAATATAATCCTGGCCAAAAGAATATAACATTTTTTGAAACATTAAACAAATGCATCCTGCTGATATTCTAAGTCAAACGATAAACCAACCATTATACCTAACTAGAAGTTTAAGAAAATGTAGAATTTTCAAGCAATATTACTAAGTTCCAAATGACTGTCACTGTCTGTATATCCCTGCACTGATCAATGAATAATTTAAGACATCTTGATAAGCATAATTGATGGTATTACAGAAATTATCACTCCTGGCACAAATATGAACTAATCAGTGTTTCATTTTTCCCTCTCGCAGGCACTCTGTAGGAACACCTGCCATCTGTGCGGACCCTCATCAAACAGACATTTGGAAAAGTATTACTATAGGTATCAGATGCCTTTCTAAATATTTACTCAGGTCCTGTGACATTTCTTGACTATTAACTTTTTGTTGTTGTTTTTCTATTCTGAAAGGGATTATAATGAGATGTTTTGAAAACTCCAGCAACTGAACAAGTAGAAACCACAAAATATTATTTATACATTATAGCAAATATAGGTGACTGAGGAAAATCTTTATATTCTCTCTTTAAATAAACTCACAATTCATACACAAGTTATATTTTAGCACTGTAAAATAAAATATCCAATTTCCACATATACTCTAGATTTAATTTCAGGATAAATTCAGGAGACATTATTGAGCAAAAGACTTTAATTTAGGGCATCTCCACAGCAAATCTTTATTGCATGTGTACTATTGCATGCACAATTTCCTGTTACTTTTCTTGGGGTAAAAAATCCAATTTTTACAAGTCTTGACAGAATTCTTTAAGGGGGGGCTGGGTAAAAAGTTACCAGTTAAGAACATGGAAAGAGACCAAATGGGAAATCCCTTTTATGTTTAATGCTGGTAGTTTACACATTCTTGCAAGGTGGTAGGGGGAAGAAAGGATAGAGGAAAAAGGGAGGAACAAAGGACAGAAGAATGGATGGAAGAAGGCAGAGAAGGAGGGAGGATAAACGAAGACCCTTTCACACTAAGAATGATGACAATTACAGAAATTTTCCTTAAGGAAAACCAGATAAGAGAATGTTTATCATTCTAGGATATTTGTCTGTTTTAGAACATTATGGTGACAGTGACTCAGTGGGTAATAATTTCAGTTATTAAAATATTTTTATTATTAAGCCAAAACATTATTCTAAAGGGAGCTGATTACTCAGTGCTATGTCTAAAAAGAGTAAAATTCTGTTCTTGGTCATAATATAATGAGACTTCATCTAGAGAAAAATAGCCTTTTAAATTATCAGAAAGACAGTCCAAATGTCAGAGATCAGCTTTACCAGACTGCTAATAAATAGCAGCATTTATATTTTATCTTAGAGTGTGCAAAGCATTTTTTATATCCATAAATCATGTATGTTTTCAATAATATATATAAATATATATTAGTTGATTTAATCCTCATAACTCCTATCCTCTATTCTGATACAGTGTTTAAGAATCTTGTATGAAAAATTTTAAATAGAATCTTGTCAAATTCAAAATGGGGTGGGAGAAAGTCTCATAATATTTAAAACAGTTTTTTTCTTGATTATACTCTTAAATAAGATGGCAATCTTTTCATATATTATAAGTCAAAACAAGTCAAGGTAAAAATCTTAAACCAGAAACTATTTCAAATACTTCAATAGTGTTAAGCACAATATTCATCAAGCATTATCAGAACTCTTGGGAAAGCTCTCTTAATTTGAGAGACTATATGCTATTACACTTTGTTAACCTGTATCTTGGATATATCTTTATTTAAAAGACATTTATTTAAAAATATAGAAAGTTAATGTTCCATATTCATTGGGACACTTGCTACTTAGCTGAGCCCAGGATTTTAGAGGCACCCTTCATTGTGGTACATTTATGTAGAAAATCTGTTGATTCACTTTGTGGCTTCAAGTTTTCTTATGTTTGTTATTTTCTGTTTTTGCTTTTATAACTAGGACAATCATAATTCTTAGTGATTTACACTGTCAAATATCATATGAATATTTGTTTTTTGGAGAAAAATAAGCCCCAAATAAAATAAAACCAATCAATATGCTTATTTATTTTTCCAGTTATCCATCCATCCATCCATCCAACCAGACACACACACATATATCTAGGCAATACCTACTACCTGAAGGAACTATTCAAGCTACTGTTGATTATGCAAAGAGAATAAAGTACAACCTTAAGGAATTTACAGTTTTATATTAGTATTACAGATAAGACACAAAGATTAAAATACAAGGTGGAAGGTGATTAGTGGTTGAATGTTTATCATAAGGAAGGCTATAGTGTCTATAAAAAGAATTTCATCTACTCAAAATTATATTTGGTAATAACTTCAAAGAAAGCAATGACACCTTTATGCGTAAATAGTTTTCTTACTACTATATTTTGATCCTACATGTCCGTTTATACTTGCAAAAGAAAATACCACACACATTTATTTGTCTGTGTCTTTTCTTTGTAACAACAACCCCATATCTACCATGGGGATTATTCATTAGGAAAAAGGAGTTACAAATAACAAACATTTGATTTAGACTATATTCTGATCATAATTATATGCTTAAAAAGGTAACAAAATTTGAAAATA